>PVJC01005693.1:32565-58146 GCA_004026665.1 Murina feae
GCCCAGCCCCGGTCTGAGCATCCTCCTGTGTGTTCTCTCGCTTGTCCCTGGGCCTGTACCAGATCTGTGGTTCTCAGCCTTGTAGCGTCTGGAGCGCTGTTCAAAGGCCTGAGTGCTGGGCCCCACCTGGATTTTGGATTCGGTAAGTCTGGGCTAAAGCCCAAGTATGTGCATGTCTGGCAAATTCCCGCGTGATGCTGACACCGCCAGCTTGGGGACCACACTTGGAGAACCAGCATTCGCACCCAGAGGATAAAAATACTTCCATTCGTGGTCTTCTTTATGCAATGCCCTTTTCAAGTATCATGAAATTTAATTCTCATAAAAACCCTATGAAGTATGGGATGTTGTCCTCATTTTCCAGAAGAAACTGAGGATCGAAGAAAGGTAAGACCCTATGACCACCCCACGGTGTAAAAGAGCAGTGATTTAGAACCCAGGTCTGTCTGATGTCAAAGTCCTCGGTTCCACCCCAGTGCCAAGAGAGATTCGAAGTGCTGTAGGCATTCAGAGGGGGCAAGTTCATCTCTCCCTGCGAATCGGGAGACTGAGGTCCTCACACACCCACACTTGAAACCTGAATTCGGCTGCTTTTTGCCTGTATCTGAGCCTGGCCTGCTCTAGCACCCACGTGGGGAACACTGCAACCCAGGTTCCTTCAGGGTCCTCTCAGTCTTCCCTCTGATTCCCCTGCCCTGAGACAGGCCCTACCCCACCTGTCCTTTGTCCTCTGTCCTCTGTGCTCAGTTGCCTGTCCTCTCCTGCCCTCAGTCTGTTTACACAGGAGTCTCCCCACCTCTTCCCAGCTCCTCCAATGCTGCCTCTCCTCCCTACATGGTTCTAGAAGCCGCTTCTCCTATAGGCTCCCCAGGAGTCTCCAGGAAATGGCTTTGGGTTCCCCCATGTGGGCAAGCTCCATGCTTCTCAGCGGCAGTGTCTGAAAAGCCCACTGCTGTCCTCACGCCGCTATGTCCCCAAGCCCCCAAACAAGCCCTTCAGAAACATGGCTTACACTCCACCTTCTCCCATTAGGTCGGTGAGCGTACAGCTACAGCAGAGAAGGAAGGATGACAGTGGCTGTCACGAGGAGCTCTTGCTCTGTGTCTGCCACTGTCCAAAGTGCTTAAAGGTAATCCACTCAGGCTTCACCCAACCCTGTGAGGACACTGAGGCACAGAAAGATTGAGTCACCTGCTCAGTAGTGCAGAGCTAGCAAGTGACAGAGCTTGGGTGTGAACTAAGATCTTGCTCCTGAGCCAGGGCGTGATCTGAGACCTGGCTCTAGAGCCCATGCTTGCAAACCTGCTACATCCAGGGAGAGAGAGAATGACTGAATCCCCATTCCTTGCCCTCCTGGAGGCTCTAGCCCAACCAGAAGGAAGAGAAGCGGGAGTTGTGGCCCTGGCCATGGCGGTAGCAGTTGTACTGTGTAGGTAGAGGTGCATCCTCAGCATTAGTGCTGCAATCATGATAACAACAGTAACAGTTCAATGACTGCCACTGGCGAGGGGCCTCTGGCAAGATGTGAGATAGGATAATGTGGTGGGTAGGGCTGCAAATCCCAGAGTCAGACTGGGTTCCAGCTCCTTTTCATATTAGATTGTAGGACCCGAGGCAAATCGTGGCCTCTCTGCCTCAGAGTTCTTATTTATGAAATATGCCTAAAAGTCCCATCTACCTTGTGAATTTCTTGCAAAAAGTATATGACAGAAGCCAGGTCAAGTACTTCATGCCTGGGATGCAGTGCCTTCTCCAACAGTGTTGGTAGGCAGGAGGACAACAGAGGCAGAAATACGGGACACGGGCCATCTGCCTCAGAGCGCTGCCTCTAAGGTTGAGGTAGTGAGAAGCGCACAAGCACCACATGAACATAAGGAAGGGTTCATAAAGGACAGCAGGACACGGGGCAGAGTCCTCTGAAGGACCTGGGGAGGCTTCGGGGAGCAGGTAGGACCTTACAGCAGGTGAGGACCACCTAGATTGTCAGGACAAGACTGTAGAGGATAAGTGCCTGCCCACTCCCACCACACGCCACAAAGCTACCCCCATCCCAGCCTTTCCCCCCACCACCTGCCCTCCAGAGCCTCAGCCTGGCCACCAACTCTGGCCATGTGCCTGCCTTGTCATTGATTTCATTCTCCCTTACCTTTTCAAATACTCCTTCTATCCCCTCCTTTGCAAATAGCTAAAGTACCTCATGTAACCCTGTGTTCTTCGATGGTTTTGTTGGGGGACTCAGGCAAGGCTGCTGGATGAGCTGGTTAAGAGATGCCAGTTAGGGTCTCTATTAACAAGTGTCCTGAGCCCCTGGGGCTAGGCCATGCATTGCAGCCAGCCAACCTCTCCCCTACTCTGGGTCCTGTGGGGACTCTGGGGGCCCAACTGCCATCCAGAAAAGAAAGATGAGATACTTCAATTGGCTTTATTGACACAAGCCCCAAGTGGCACTGACTTAGCCTCCATGGGCATGACTGTGATAGGGGAGGGTCCTGGGCACTTCTGGAAGCCAGCCAGCCTTCCTTCCACTCAATTGTTCATTTGCTCAGGAACTCGAGCTGAGTCTCTTGAGCTGTTTTGTGGGAGATACAAGAGGAGTCCCCATCTCCAGGAACTAAAAGCCTATGAGCAAAGATGTGGCAGGTTCTGCTATAAATATGATTATTTGAATCTAATAAATGTAGTAAATAGCATAAGCTGGAAACCAAACTCTCAGTGCCATAAGGTGGGAAAGACACATTCTGAGTGCACCTGCCAAGTGGCAGGTGCTGTGCTAATAGTTGGCACCTAACTGACCTCATGAGCCCACACAGAAAACTCGTGAGGTAGGTCTGTATATCCCCATTGTACAGATGAGAAAACTGAGAACCAGAGAGATTAAGCAAGTCGCCTGAGATTACACAACAAGTCTGTGTAACCTCAGGGCTTTGGACACAGGGCTGTAGGCCTCTTCCCAAGTACTCCAGTTGCCACTCTGCAATGTCATTATACAATCAGGAGTGAGAAGGAAAGGGCACAGGCTGAGATGATCAAAGAGGCTTTTTAAAAGCAGCAAGGCTTGTTATGGGCAAGGGGTGAGCTAGAGGATAATAGGTGGAGGTGAGGGGATGATGGAGAAGAGATGCCAGGAACTGTATAGCAGCAGAAACAGAGGAGAGGAGGCTGAGGAGCCTCAGGTGTGTTACGGGGACAGGAAGAAGGCCCCTGGGGTGTCAGGAGGCTCCATGCCTGGTAGATGGGGTTGGAAGGGCTGATCAGCAGGGTCTGCCTGAATTGGCTAGTTGTACTTCCTTCTGGATGCAGTGGGAGCTATTGGAGGCTTTTGAGCAGAACTACCTGATGGGAAAATCTCCTTGGCTGAGCTGTGCTGGCTGGATTGGTGAGCAAGGATGAGGGAAGAAATGACACTTAAGGAGACTGTGCAATTATCCCAAAGTAGCAGATTTGCTAAACTAATTTCAAGGTGAGGGACACTTTTTTGATGTTTTTAAAAATCTAAACTGTATTTTGTTAAGGTGTAATTTCCCAAATGGCAGGAAAAGCAGTCCCTGGTAACCTCCAACTGTGACACAATTATATGGGAAGCATAGCATCTCACTTCTGTCCAAACTGCAATAAAATACAGCTCTTGGTTCAAGAAGTCAGGGCAAGGAGTCTGAACCAAACTTCCACTTAGCTGCACAGCTTTCTGCTGGAGAAATTCAGTCTTCCTTCCCAGGATCTATTTTAATAACATAATGAGGGCCCTGCAACCCCGTCCTCCAGCCTTCCCTGAGAATGCACCCCTAAGTGCCTCAAGATGTCCAAAAAAACATCAAAGGAGAGGAGAATTATTCTTTGGATATACCATAGGATACAAATCCTGATATCCCACCACTGGAAACAAAAACTCGGGACAGCTCCCGCAGTGCCCATAAAAAATATAGCCTCAGAAGATTAACTGGCTCCCATGCCTACAGTGCTTGAGCCAACCGTAACCTGGCATTTTCCATTGAAGAAAGAAAAAGGAAAAAGGGGAGGAGGGGAAGAGATGCCTTTATTAATGCTGCTTGCCAAATTTCCCATGAGTCCTGAGGAAGGACTCACGTTAGCTTCCCTCTGCTTGGAGCCCCGTGCTAAAAGCTGCTGCCTCCTCTTTCAAGTAAGGCCAACCTGAGGTGTCTGAAAGAGGTTCCCCTTGGAAAATGAGGAGCCTTCTTTCTGCCAAAATGCTTAACTCCTTGTCACTTCCACGCTGCCCGCCAGGCTGAGCACATAGGCCAGACCTCGGGACTTCTGGGGGAACTTCCCATGAGTTCATCTCGAGGAAGATGTGTCCGGGAAGGTTTCACAGCTGTGGCATCTGACTCATGGAATCACTGCCATTGAGATGTTTATAGAAACACTGAGAAGAACACTATTCCTCGACATGAGTGGGAAGGAAGACAGGCAGCTCTGGCTTTAGCCAGGAGGTAGCTCTCCCTGTAGAGACGGAGACGAAGCTCTGTTGGGTTCTGGGATATCTGTTCGCTGCCATCCAGCTGATAACACAGTGATAACACAGCTGGCCTCACCTGGTCAGCACATCTTCCCAGACAGCCACTGTGCACCGATTTCCCAATAACGTGCATTGTGGGCAAAAGGAGGTTGTTCCCAAATCAAAGAGGAGGATCGTTGTCTTTAAAGGAATATATACTTTTTTAAAACAGAGAGAGAGGGGACCAAGTAACACAAAATCTCCTGTAATGCCCAAATGCTGACATGCTGCCTTGGGACTCCAAGCCTTCTCACTGCTGAGTACACGCATCTACACACCTGTCCCTTTCAATGGGACACAAAGAAAAGCTGGCCCATATCTGCTACTGTGGATGCCACTGGAAGTGAAGCAGAAGAGGCCCCGGGTGCCCGAAGTCAATAGTCTCCTTGAACCTAGCAGCATCCTGTCAGCAATGTCTTCCAAGGGCCTCCTTTCAACCTCAATCTTCTGCTCCCTCTTTCTCTTCCTCCATTCCAAACACTTTCCCTTTGGAGGTAAGCATGGAGCTTTACTCCATTCCCATAGCCCTTATCACCTGTATCACTTCCAAGTGCATTCTTGAGTTGACCCTCTGAGCCCAAGGGCAGAGACTGTCTTGTCCATCTCTGCATTTCTAATAAAAGGATGGCATAGAAGATGTTCCATATGTGCCTGCTAAATGGAAGGATGGATGGAAGGATGGATGGATGGATGGATGGATGGATGGATGGATGGATGGATGGACGGACGGACAGCCAATCCATGAGTCAATGAATGAATGCATAAATGAATTCCCATTCCTGCTGGTGAGAAAGTTCATCCCCTTCGAGCTCATTTAGAGCCCTACATCTGAATCAAAAGGCCTTCCCTGGGTTGTCACAAATGCCCCATTACTTTGCCATGGCAGCAGCTCAAGGAAAGGAACCGCTAGTGCTCCCTCTGTCCTCTCAGAAACTAACGTGGCCTCTCTGCTTGGGGACTGCAGTCTCCTCGGGGTCCTCCTCTGAGACAAAGACCTCTCCCACATTCACCTCAGGATCCTGGACTCAGTTTCTCACAGGAGACCTGTGCTCACCACAAGTGTGGACAACAAACAGGGGTCTGCCCCTAGCCAACCTACCCTCATCTCAACACTTCCAAGAAGATGAGAATTTTATTTCAGAAGTAGTATATTTTCCCGGGTCTGAGATGGCCATTTTCCTATTAAAGATGCCTGTGAAAACTGCTGCCCTCCAGAGTTGCCGGATGATCCCAATGATGGGTGTCTACATAGAAAACAGCCCTTGTGATTCTCTTCTAAGGGACAACAAACATATCCCTCCCGCCAGCTCCACCTGCCAAGCAGAGAAAGGATGGACATTCCCCTCCACTAGAGGCATCTCCCTGAACTTCCCTGAATCCTTGGAGCGAGGCATACCAATGCCAAAGATACAGTTCCCAGTCTGGGCCTCAATCCAAAAGTTTTAAAACTAAAGAATAACAGTGTCATGAATATCTCACAATATCTGTCAGTATCTCCCAATCTACACTCCCCTTATATAGATGAGGAAACTGAGACCCCAAGCGTACTAAGTCTTCTGCCTCTCATTCAGGCTCCCTACCCTTGGCTGACTGACTCGGTACAGTGTAAGGAACGCCAGTGGTTGGGCTGGGGTGAGGAGGCTGAGAACCTCGGAAGGCCACATTACCAAGCACAGGCTACCTGCTGAGGCCACTGAGTGGAGGAAATAATAATGGAGATTGAAAGGCATTCTGTAGTTGACCTTCCGCAACCCCACCGTTTTTCAGTAGAACCCGATAGGGATCAGTCACATCTGCTCTCAATAGCAAATGTAAAAAATGACCTGCAGCTTGAAGGTCTGAAAAACATAAACTTGTGTTAAAAGACTGACAAAAAAAAATTCATGCACTTCATAGCATGATGTCATTCAACTGCACACACATTGAAATAACAATCATCCATCAGGGCCAGGTCCTGGACCTGAGCTCTCCCTCCCGGGAATCATAAGCTGCCCCAGTCCCCCTGCCTGACAGCCATGTGGCTGGGAGACCATCGCAGGCCTGTGCAATGAGGGCGGGGCTATTTGGCTCTACAAGGCCCTGAGCTACAGCAGATATCAACTTACCCTGCTCCCACTTCAAACGCTCGGGTGAGCTGCAGGAAGGCTCATGGGAAGCATATTCTGGAAAGCCCAGAACAAGCTTATCTCTGCCAGGGACCTGGGGAGCAGCCTAAGCTGGCCAGAGGTCTAGGGGTCTTTAGAAATCAGGCATCTCCTCCGCAGCCACATGGGCAAGGCCCCAAAGGCCACCACTCTGTGTTCAGGAGCCAATCAGAATGCTCCTGAGGCCTACCTCAAGGTGCCATTGTCCCATGGAGGTGCAGTGAGGGCACTTTCATCCCTGCACACTCCTGGCTCCCCACTTCCATGACCTCACTCTCATCTGGGCTATGTCCGGAGTTCCAGATTAATGGGAGCTCCCGAAGAGACCTGTAAGGGACTCCAGATAGCTCACTAGATTAACTCCATTGTGTAATCTTCATTCCATGCTTGTCACAGACACTACCCTGGGCCAGGCACTGTGCCTGGGGCCCGGGACAAATCAGCCAGGGTCTCAGCCTTCAAGGGCTCTCAGCCCATATAGGGAGGCAAGTCTCGCCCAGAACATGCCTGCCCAAGACTCAAGTAAGACATCCCAGGACTAGAGGAGGGAAAATGGAGTGCTACAAAAGAAATAAAATTTACAACTCCACATTCCACCAAACTCTAGGACTAGATCAATTTCTAAGCTAGAGAAGGCTTCACTGCTTACCTCAACTCTAAACCAGAGCCCACGGAGGCAAGGACCATCTGTTCTCACAGGATCTCCTCAGGGTGGAGATGAAAGGAAACAGCATTCACTACATGCCTACTGTATGTTACATGCCGGAATGGGCACCTTCACATCTTCTGCTTCAATGTTCCCGGCAACCCAGGCAGCGAGGTGGGACATGGACGCCTCAGTAGACTCATGAGGCAGCTTTGGTAGTAACATTTGTTTCTGCCTCACATGGAAGAGCTCCCTCATGCTTCCCAAAAGGAGCAAAGCTCAGCCAGATCCTAACAGGCAGGAGAGCGAATCCCGGACTACTGTCCCACTGAGTGGAGGCTGTTTGGTGGCACAACTGTCTGGGTTCAGAACGATGTGCTGGGCTGGGACTTCCTCTACTGAAACTGAACTTCAGTGGCCTGGTGGCTCCCTCGCCTGTGGGACATGGTTTGATCTGTCAGTTCATTAAGCACAGGATGCTGCGATGATTAAAATTGTAGCCTCCATCCTCAAATGGCTCATAAGTTATTGGAAGAAAAGAAACCTGTAAACAAATGTCCCAGCAGCTAAGAGCTGAGAGAGACATCTACAGCAGAGCATGCTGGAGACACAGGGGACAGTGATCTGTCACCATGCAAGCAACAGAAAGCTTTATGGTGGGCGTGGCTCGGAATGGTTCCTAAGCTCCTGTGAGGTGCTAACTTCCCAGGGCAATTGGGACTGAATAAGGTATGTCCTCTGCTCCCATGGCCCCACTCTCACTGGGAAAACAACACTCACTCATCAGAGAAAAGCAAGAGTTCAACCAGGGCAAATAAGCAGATATTGCTGGAGGCCAAAGAAGGGAGAGGCTGCAAATCTAGCATATAAGAAGGCCACAGTTTGATTGCAGAATTGAATTCAATTGGGCAGAGGTAACATAAGCTAGACCATAAGTGAAGCTGAAAAGAGCTGAGCATAGCCCGTGTGGCTCTGTTTTGAGTGTTGGCCTATAAACCAGGAGGCTATGAAGGTTCGACTCCCGGTCAGGCTACATGCCTGGGTTGCGGGTTTGATCCTCATTGGGGGGACATGCAGGAGGTGGCTGAACAATGATTCTCTCTCATCATGGATGTTTCTATCTCTCTTCCCTCTCTCTTCCTCTCTCTTCAATCAATAAAAACACATTTAAAAAAAGAGCTGAGAGAGAAGCACTCCAGTAGGGACGTGCTGCCCACAGACCCTAAGTTGAATGTGAACATGTGGACTCACCCAGTGAACTACTCAAACTGGCTTCCAGAGGGCAGACTGCAAAGCCATGGTGGGGACTCAAGCTCCGTTCTCAGCCCCCAGGACCAGGTTACCTCAGCCAGTACCTCACGGCTCATCCTCCTGTCCTGAGCCCTCCCCAGTGGTCAGTAGCCTCCAGCAACAGACAGCAGCTGAGCTCTGCCCAGGCCCCCAGGAGAGCTCAGAGGCTGTGGAGACTTCCCCAAATTTGGATTAAAAAAATAGCTACTCACTGTCTCCTCCACAGGATACATAGCTTTTCTCTAAGTCAGCAGGAGCATGTCGCTAAGGCTATGAGAAAATAAACAAAGGGAATCTAATTTCAAGGGACACTCAGGCTCCAAGAAGAAGAACAGCGTGCTCAGACGGGTCCTTTCCCTGCAGGGCATGATGAGCTGGGGGAATCTCACAGCTCCCATGCCAGTGGATTCAGGAGCACTTGCTGCCAATGATGGAGCAAAAGAGTCATACTCGGGGCTCCCTGGGGACACTCCAGCACTGGGAGCTCCGGGGTGTGCCCAGGGAAACCCACAAGAGAAGCCAAAGGAGTCCAACCTCAACTGAGCCAAAATCTCAAGCCAGCAGACAGTCCTCTGTCTCTCCCAAACCTGGGCTCCCCTCTATAAGCCTCTTCAGAGTCAACTGACACCTTAACTCCAGCCGTCCTACCTGTAAAACATCTGTGCTCTCCATGGACAAACCAGCTGCCATTTACTATGTTTTGGTGGGATCTATGTTGTCGGCAGGAACCCTTGTATTCTATTGGGACTGAGCCAAGTTGGGGCTCAAACAGGGTTATAGTTACAAAACACGGATCCCAGGGTGTGGAGCTGGGTGGGTTCTTAGGAAGTAAACAGGAATACAGAAAGCATCAAAGCATCAAGAGGAGCAGAAGTTTGAGAAGCTTGTTTGACAGAGTTATTAGCTGGGTATAGAATAAGGTGACCAGATTTTAACATTGGTAAAGTGGGATACCATTGACCAGGGGTGGGGGGTTCTCTTTTTATTATTACTTAAAATATTACAAAGAGTAGTACATATGTCTATTTCCAAAAATCGAGACTTTTTTTAAATGCCGCGAGACGCAGAACGAATTGTTAAAAATTGGGACTGTCCCACCAAAAGTGGGACATCTGGTCACCTTAGTATAGAATGATGGGTTGGCCTGACTGTTTTATAATGAAGAAGAATTTCATCAAGCTGGTGTCCTGAAGAGGGTGGTGGAGCTGTTGGTTCATTAAATACAAGTTTGCCAGGGTCATTCAAACACAGGTCCTGTCTTCAAAGAGCTCACAATTATTAGGAGAGAATGGTGTGGCTCTGATGGCTTAACAATTTCAAGTCAATAGAGGGAGATTAGCAAGGACTGACACCCTGTGATTCTCTAATCCCACAGAGGACGCACAAATGTCAGCCGCCTCAGAGAGCACTGCAAGGGCTCTGAAATGCAGAGGGAGATGGGCTCCCTGGCTCTCCGAGAGTGAGCTGATAAAAGGAAACAGCTCCGTGCCAGCTGTGCTCCTGGCTCTGCCAATGACCTGGCATGAGGACAAGTCCCTTCTCCTCTGTGAGTCTGTTGCCTGTGTCTGTATAATGATAGGCTTGGCCTGGGTGATAGCTGAGAGCCTGCTCAGTACTAACCTATACGTCTACAACTTAGCAGGAGAGAGTCTTGATGAATCTACCAACAGGTTAGAAGAATTGTCCTGGGCCCAGCACCATCAAAGCACTCAGATTGTGCCCTGAAGCTCCTTGAAAGTTTGCCTCTCTTAGATTCTCCGAAAACCAGAGATTTATAGAGACAGATGTGTAGATTAGAGATGGAATAGAGATAGAAATGATAGATGATAGAGATAGAAATAGAGACAGAGATAGACTTAGACATAGTATAGATTCAGATACAGAAATATAGATTTAGATACACAGATTTAGACATAGATTATATTTAGATATAGAGATATGTGTACAGACATATATACATGTGTGCACATGTGTGTCCCACTGAACACTTTCCCATAACCAGGAACAGAGGTACAGTACTGCAGGTTTTATCTGACACACACTAAACTCCTCCAACACACTGAACTCCTCTCCAATCATCAGAGCCCATCTCAAGAAGCTCCTCCAAGGAGACCTTCTTGCTGGTCCTCCTCAAAATTCCTGCAAGTTGCCATTTGAGCCATCCATGACCCCAGAATAACAACGAGTTGTTTGATTATTGCTTCTGGGAGTGACCCCACAGGTAGAAATTACTTTATACTTTCAGAGGTGACCAGGAACCACTGTGCTGCTGGCCAAATGTGCAGGCACCCAGTCCGCTTCTTGGATCAGATGAAGTGCTTATCTTTAGGACTTCCCATCAAGAGTGAACCTGGATTCACACCTCAGACCAGACCCCAAAATTAACTCCAGACTTATTTACAAACCTAAATGTAAAGATAGCACCCTAGAAGAGTTGACTTTGGAGAAGATGGTGGCATAGGTGAACACCGGAATTGCTGCTGGGCACAACTATTTCAAAACCACAACGAAAAGAAAAAACGGACACTGCCCAGACCCACAGGATGGCTGGATGAGTGGAAATTATACAACTAAAAAGAGACTGAGATGCAGAGGAGGTGTGGAAATAAAGTGCAGAGGTACGGAGGCACACGCAAAGGGGCTTGCAGAAAGGGCTGGCAGCATTTCGTACTGGAGGGAGGCACAAGCTCCCGATGGCTCTGAACTCCAGTTCCAGGCAAGTTTCTGGGGACTCAGAATCATACGGGGAGGAGCTGGACTGTCTGGCACAATCTGGCACTGGGAGGATCCTCAGAGCGGCTTTCTCTCTGGTGCCGAGGGTCACGGCGACCCGGTGCCTTTTAGGGCAGGCTGAGAATTGGCCATAGCTGGTTGCTCCACCCTGTAGACTCCCCGAGACCCCACCCCACCCAAGCTGCAAGCAGAGGCTTTTGCATATAAAAGGCTGGGAAGCCCCAGGCAGAAGCTAAAATAGCACCTCCTTGGAGTTCCAAGAGGCTGTGTACCCAGTGGTCAGAGCAGGACCACCCAGTCTACAACTCCTCAGACTCATAAGGGACGCACTCAGGGAGTAGACTTAGTGGGCACCAAAGCCCCACTGAAGTAAGTCTTGCCCCATAAGGATGCCACAAGCATAGAAGTTCTCCCACCATAGACACAGCTGATTAAAGCCACTCTGTCAATGCAGGAAAGCATCCAAAATGGGGAGACAAAGAAACAGATCACAAATGACAGAAATGGAGGAAAGCAAATGACGGGATATAGAGTTCAAAACCACGGTTATAAAGTTTTTCAAGAATATTCTAGAGGCTGCCGATAAATTTAGTGAGACCCTCAAGGACATGAAAAAGGACCAGCTAGAAATTAAGCATATACTGGCTGAAATAAAGAATATTATACAGAAATCCAACAGCAGACGAGAGAATCGCAAGAATCAAGTCAAAGATATGAAATATGAAGAAGCAAAACCCACCCAGCCAGAAAAGCCAAAAGAAAAAAGAATCCAAAAATATGAAGATAGTATAAGGAGTCTCTGGGACAACTTCAAGCATACCAACATCAGAATTTAGGGATGCCAGAAGAAGAGAGAGAGCAAGATATAGAAAACATATTTGAAGAAGTAATGACAGAAAACTTCCCCTACCTGGTGAAAGAAATGGACTTGCAAGTCCAGGAAGTGCAGAGAACCCCAAACAAAAGGAATCCAAGGAGGACCACACCAAGACACATCATAATTAAAATGCCAAGGGCAAAAGATAAGGAGAGAATCTTAAAAGCAGCAAGAGAAAAGCAGTCAGTTACCTACAAGGGTGCACCCATACGACTGTCAGCTGATTTCTCAACAGAAACTTTGCAGGCCAGAAGGGAGTGGCAAGAAGTATTCAAAGTGGTGAACAGCAAGAACCTACAACCAAGATTACTTTACCCAGCAAAGCTATCACTCAGAATTGAAGGTCAGATAAAGTGCTTCACAGACAAGAAAAACCTAAAGTTCATCACCATCCAACCAGTATTATATGAAATGCTGAAAGGTATCCTTGAGAAGAGGAAGAAGAAGAAAAAGTATAGATAAAAATTATGAACAACAAATACATATCTATCAACAAGTGAACCTAAAAATCAAGTGAATAAAAAAAGTCTGATGAATAGAATAAACTGGTGAATAGAATAGAATCAAGGGCATATAAAGGGAGTGGAATGACAATTCACAGGGGGAAAGGGGTGATGGGGGTGTGGGAAGAAACTGGACAAAACTCATACACTTATGGATGAGGACAGTGTGGGGGGATAAGGGCAGTGGATGGGGTGGGAACTGGGAGGAGGGGAGCTATGGGGGGGGAAAAAGAGAAACAACTGTAATAATATGAACAATAAAGATAGCACCCTAAAGGAAAAAATATATATATACATATATCAGGATGTATTTAGAACTAAGGAAGAGGCAAATTTTTCCTAGGCAGAGCACAGAAAGCACGAACCATAGGAAAAAAACTGATAAATTGGTTTCTGCTCACTGAGACGCATAAAAATACAAAGAGCCAAGTTATGAGAATGTAGCCACAATTACAGATATCTAACAAAGAGCTAGAATCCAGATTACATTTTAAAATTTCTGTACGTCTATTTTCAAAAGGCAGCTTAAAATGAGAAAAGAAATAGATGCCGTACACAAAAGACATCCACATGGCCCATAAACATGCAAAAAGATGCTCCATATCATTAGTGACCAAGGAAATGCAAAGCAAAACTACTGTGCGTCACAACTGTACACCCACAGGGTGGCTGAAACTGCCAAGACTCTCCATACCAAGTGGAGCAAAGGATACAGGACAACTGGATCCCTCCTACTTTACTGGTGGAAAAGGATACAACCACTTTGGAAAACTGGTTGGAAGTTCAACATATACCCACCTTAGGATCCATGTAATTACTCAAACGGGATGGACACATATGTCCACAAAAAAAGACTTACATGTGACTACTCCCAGCAGCATTATTCATAAAAGCTCCAAATGGGAGACAACCCAAAGGCCCATCAAAAGGGCAATAGATAAGAAAGTGGAGTCGATTCATAGAGTGGAATAGTACACAACGATACAAAGCAATGGCCTGCCCAAGCCGGTTTGGCTCAGTGGATAGAGTGTTGGCCTGCAGACTAAAAGGTCCCAGGTTCGATTCCGGTCCAGGGCACATGCATGGGTTGTGGGCTCCATCCCCAGTGCGGGGCATGCAGGAGGCAGCCAATCAATGATTCTCTCTCATCATTGATGTTTCTCTCTCTCTCTCTTTCTCTCCCTTCCTCTCTGAAATCAATAAAAATATTTTTAAAAAAGGAATGGCCTACATCTCGAAAACATTATGCTCAGCTGAAAGGAGCCAGGAAAAGAGGAGTCATGTTCTGATTTGTTCCGATTTTTCTATGAATTCCAAGGACGGGCAAAATGAACCTATGGGACAGCATTCGGAGGAGTCGTTTTCCGTGGGGGAGGGGACATATAGGAAAGGGCATAGGGAACCCATAGGAAATCCCAGGTGATTGAAGTACATCTGGATGGCAGGGGTGGCTACATGGGCATAGACATTTGCTAAAACTCATTGGACAGTACCTTTATGTTCTGTACATTTCATGGGATGTAAACAGACCCCAATTCTTTTCAAAGGAATGTACTAAGTTAATAATTGTTTATAAAATGCCTTCTACGTACTCGACCTCGGGCTGGGGATGTGGCCATAAATAGGATACACTTCCTCCCTCAAGAAAGAATGTATGGAAAAAACACCCCTGTACTATTTCCCACACGCCTAGCTTCCCGGTGATGGCAGCCACTTCTGGGTCTTGGCAATCACCCTTTGCAGGCACACCCATTCTCTCTCTCTCTCTCTCTCTCTTTCTCTCTCTCTCTCTCTCTCTCTCTCTCTCACACACACACACACACACACACACACACCCCAGAGGCTCCTCCCTTGCTGCCCTTGGTCTCTGATGTGTGGCTGTGAATAAATATTTGGGTCCCAAGAAAGGCACCAGAGTGGTACTACCTGCCCAAAGTAGCCTGGACAAGAAGTTTCCAGAATCAATCTTCTGGGTCAGAAAGGACCAAATGCCAGCATAACACCCAGAATCCTCAAGCAAGCAGCCCTCCTCCAGGGAAGGCACTCGCTTTTCTATGGAGACACAGAGGCCTCGGGAGGACAGGGGGAGCCTTGACCTGCTGCCTCCCAGCCCCCCACCTACCCCTCCAGGGACAGAGAAATCCAAACAAAAGCCCATTCTCACAGGGAGCCCTTCCAAGAAAAACCAAGTTCTAGAGATGCCGGGTCTGGTGTGAATAAGGAAAAAATGCAGAATTCCAAAAGACAAGGTCCAAAAACATTTCTCCCACTGAGTGTGCTATGAAAAGAACGGGACCAGGAGGTGGACGGGAAGGACCCCCGGCACCCCCAGCCCGCGAGGGGGGTGACCTCCAGCCACCGCTAAATTTCCTGGACAGAATCCGCTTTTCAGTGACCCAGGAGGTGCCCTATGACTTTCGAAATTTTAAATCCAACATGAGAGAACCTCTGACTTTGGGGCTGTGACTCCTCATCTGTTACATCCTGGTATTCCCGCCTCACCCTGCCGGCTCTGGTGTGATGCCCAGCTTCAAAGGGACACGAATGTGAAGGCACTGTGTAGACCCGGACATACTGTGGGCCCCAGCCCAAGTCAGCATGCGTCCCGTCTCATGGCCTCTGGGTATTTGTATTTTACAAAAGGAAGAGCCTGGGTTCTGATTCCAGCTCCAACACATCTAACCGTGAACAGGAAGAACAGCTGCCTCCTCCGTCACCTGCTGAACCTGCTGGTTAGAGAAATGCCTCTGGAGCCCTTCAGAGACTCTGGGTCGACACTGGGTAACGGGAGTTCCTATAATCCTCAACTATTGGGAAGGGTTCCCCACACCTGCCTCCTGGACACTTAGAAGGGCAAGTGGCCCGGCCCCCATGGCTCAGTGGTTGAGCATTGGACTATGAACCAGGAGGTCACAGTTCGATTCCCGGTCAGGGCACGTGCCCGAGTTGTGGGCTCAATCCCCAGCCAATCAGTGATTCTCTCTCATCATTGATGTTTCTCTCTCTCTCTCCCTCTCCTTCCTTTCTGAAACCAATACAAATATATTTTTTTAAAAAGAAGAAGGGGAAAGTGGCAGAACTCTCGGGACGGTCAGATAAAAACCAGACACGTAGGCTCGATGTCTGAAAGGGTTGGTTAGGCATCCTGCCAACATCCTGAGCTGCAGCCATGGAAACGAACAGGGCAGGCAGATGGCATGTCCACTTTACGGAGCAGGGTGCTGTCACGCTGCTGGGGTTCACTTAGAGTGGGAGCGGCCACACTCCATGGCCAGGGTGGGCGAGGCCCGCACTGAGTCCCTCTGATGAATTCCAGGGAAGGTTTCCCTAGTGGAGAAAACATCATGAGTCCAAATAGTGTGCAAGAGCCATACCCAGGCTCAGGGGACTCCAGGGGTCATGCTAACAGGTTGGCTCCCAGAAAGGAAAGGGCAGGCAATGCCCTGCGAGCCAGGATGTGTGGGCAGGGCCCACAGATGGTACCGTGGAGTTTAAATGTGCTTCTCCGGGCAGTGGGGGTGGGGGGTATGGGGACCAGAGGCGGCGCTGTCCAGTGTGGGAGCCACTGGCCACCCGTGACCATTTAAATTCATTAAAATTAAATCACATTTAAAATTCAGTGCCTGGGTAGCACTGGCCACATTTCAAGCACCCGGCAGCCACCTGTGGTTAGTGTCTACACTTTGTCTGTGCAGATCTAGAACGTGTCCATCATTCCAGAAAGTTCTATGGGAGAGCACTGCTCTAGAATGACCCCTCTGCCTCTGTGGTAAACACAATGAATTGGAGGCCAGGAGCCACTAAGAGAAGCAAGAGATCCCCGCCTGGGGCTGAGATAGAGCCTGGGTAGACTCAGATTGGGGAGACGTTTAAGGGGAAAAGGGACAGGGCTTGGTAACCAAATGGCTGGAGGGATGGGGTGATGAAGGACCCAGATAAGTCCCCAGCAATGGCCTGTTATCTGGCATGGTCATCTGGGGGCAGCGGGAGGGCCAGGGCAGCAGTCACTCACAGAGAGAGAGGGCACGGGAAGGAGGGGCAGGTCTGGGGAAAGGCGAGGTGCTGAGTTTGGGACATGATCAGCTCTTTAGAAGAGCCACGAGCCGGTCCAAAGGCAGAGTTTCCACGGTCTACGGCTGTAGGGTGTCAGGAACAGAGGCCATGGGCCAGAGCTCAAGCGCTGTCTGTGCTGGGTGGTTCTGAGGAGCTGAGGGCCATGAGGTGCCCCAGCAGGGGAGCATGTGCAGTGAGACTGTAGGATACTGAGCGGCGATGCTGGCTCCAGGGCTGTAAACTATACCCTCTGTGCTACGGATCTGAAGCTGAGGCGGGAGGAAAGGGCTGCGGGATTGCGGGATTGTGTGCAAGGACCATGAACAAGGAAGAGCTTCCCTCTCTCCCCCAGGGTTCAAGTGTGTCCTGTGGTCTCCTGGGCAAATCCACAGGAGGCAACTCTCCAGAAGCAGCCTGGAAGGAGGGACAGATGGGACAGGGGACAGCAAGCACAGGCACCAATCCCCAAATAGAAGCCGCCGGGCATCCAGCTGGGCGAGCTGGTGGGCAGCTCAGGAGGGGGCCTGGGCTGTGCCCCCCACGTCCCTGCCTTGCCCCAGTGCACAGGAGGCAGGGCGCGAGAACGCTGCTCTCCCGAGCCACTGGGACACTTCCTGTCAGTCCACATAATCGAGAATTACAGTATTTAAATTACAAATTGAAGATTATTTTTACAGGTGTCGTTTTAAATATAACATGCAATCCCTTGACATTACATCAGCCCCACCACACAACCAGCTGCTCCAGGCTGCCTGCACATGTGAGGCACATGGCTGACACTGGCAAGGGGGAGTGAGTGAGTGTGTGTGTGTATGTGTGTGTGAGAAAGAGATCCGGTGGGGTGGGGGTGAGAGGCCATGTGACTGATCAAGTGTATGTGAGGGCATGTGATTAGGATTGTATACACGTATGGTTATGAACGTGTGTGTGTGTGGATGGATGATATGTGTATTATGAATGTGAGTGGCAGAGAGCATGTGGGTCTGCGTATCCATGTGAATAAGGGTGGGAGGGTGAGCACACCGCTGGGTGCTCAGTGCACAGGTGATAACCCTGCAGGCAGGCAGCACCTGGCCCATCTCTGGCTCCCTCTAGAGAGCCCTGCGTCTGGGAGGCTTGCCAGCTCCCCTGCAGGCACAAGGTGGTGCTGCAGTGCCCTCCAGTGGACAGGGCCCATCCCAGCCACCAGCCAGACCCACAGCAGATGGGAAAGACGTTCCCAGCCACCCACACCCCAGCTCCTCGTCACTCACCCACGTGGGTGGTGCAGGAAGAGCCTGACCTGAGGTCCCCTTAGTCCCCAAAGTTGGGCTCTAATTCTCCATCTGTCGCCCTCCAGCCTTCCCCCTGCAGGCCAGGCACACATCCCCCTGTCCCTCCATGGCCAGGCCCCACCTCAAGGATGGCCACCAGGCGTCCTCTTCCAGGAAGTTCCTCCAGAGCCCCGGGGGAAAGGAGGTCCCTTCCCTAAGGCCCTTTCTCGAGGCGCAGCTGGCTCTCCCAGGGACTCGGGCGGCCCAGAGGCCCTGAGGATGGGCCTGGGCCTGCCTGTCTGCTGCTGTTTCCAGTGTGCACGGCACAGCAGGTCAAGGGGAGGATGCTCTGCAAACTGGAAACTGCCCCTTCGTTCTCAGGTGAGAAACGTAAGGGTCTTTGGAGAGAGACGGAGGCAGAGAGGGGAATGGAGAGACGCAGGATCCACGCCACCAGTGACGTCTGCTCTGGGCGCTGCCTGCAGAGAGGGCACCGTGCTTGGGCAGTGCGTGTGTAGCCCGAAGGCAGCACCTGTTCTAGGAGGCTGTTTGCAGAGTTGGAAGTGGGAGAACGCAGGGAGAGACTGAAACCTGGAGAAGAAAAATTCTCTGTTGTTGTTGTTAACCCGAGGCTGCTCTTCCATTGAGCTCTAGGGAGAGTGGGAGAGAGGGAAAAAGAGAAACAGCCATGCGAGAGAAACATACGGTTGCCTCCTGCACAAGCCGATCAGGGCCCGGGCCGGCGAGCAGCCTGCAACCAAGGTATGTATCCTTGACCAGAATCGAACCCGGGACCCTTTGGTCTGCAGGCCAATGCTCTACCCACTGAGCCAAACCGGCCAGGGCAGCAAAATGCTATTGATGGCCATCGGGCCCCAGGCCAAGTGTAGTAGGAAGCACTGGGCCTCCCAGGTCAGAAGGAGCTGTCGTTGTATTGCCCCTAGCAACAAGCATCACAGAGGAAAGGAGGGCACTCAACCACCAGGCACAGGAGGACACGGACAGCCACCCATGCCCTGACTGCCTTCCCAGAACCTCTGGCTACATGTGTTCCTGTTCTGAGCTCAACCCTCTGGACCCACTCTGGGCAGCGTAGCAGGCTAGACCCAACCCACAAGGATGTGTGGCTGTCTGGAGCAGCCCACTGAACCACCCGCACTCAGAGACCCAGGCTTTTCCCTGCTCTGCCCTCCTCCCAGGATTAGAGGGCGTGGCTAGTAGGCGTGGCTCCTCTTGCCCTCCCCACCATTCCTCAGAATGTTGGGGCTCCTCACTGCCCAAAAAGCCAAGGATGAGCATGAAGAGAGACTCACTGAAAACATGCAGCATCTGGTGGCTCCTCCTGCTCTGCCTTCCAGTCCCACACCGTCTTGCAGGTGATCTCTTCCAAGGTCGTACCTTTTTGTCTGTCTGTCTGTCTAACTAAAGACTTCTTCACTTCTCTATGTTGCTGCCTCGTCTCCATTCATGTGTGTATCGTGGGAAGTGCAAGAGACTCTTCCCACTGCAAATACATCACAGATGATACTCATCCGGGTCTCAACCTTGACTGCGACCTCCCTGTAAAGCTCAGCTTCCTCACCAGCCCCTTCTCAATGCTCGTCTCACTGCTTTCAGGAGCTGCAGCTTCAAACAGCTTGTCTATGGGGCTTGTCTGAGGTTTGTCCATGGCTAGGAGCTCCTCTGCAGTCCAAAGGGTACCAGGACAGCAGCTGCAAGGTGGAAGGGGATGGATGACAGCCTCTGCCAGCAGACATGGCTGTCAGAAGGAGGCCAGAGACACGGGGGACAGCAGTTTCATTTACAATCTAAGAAGACAGATCAATACCACCGTCGCCGTCACCCTCATTTCCAGTGGTTCTCAGATGCTTATGTATGTCAAACCTTGTGCGAAGCACTTCCCACCGCCTCTCTCACTGCTATTTCACAGCACACCTACGAGGGGTCCGACTATTTTCCCACTGAGCAGGTACTCAGGGCAAGGCTGTGCCATCCCTCCAGGCCGGTCAGCCTTGCTGCTTTCTGTTCCAACTTCTCCATGTGTCTGATCTGAACCTCTCAACCTGTGGGGAGCACCTCACTGGAGGGCTCATTAAACAAATGTGTGGGTCACAGCTGACGGAAGCATTTTTCAATGAAAAAAATAGAGTATTTCAAATACATCTCACAAAGTAGCAGCAAGTGCTGTTCTCTGACGCTGTTTCAGTTATGTGCGTGTATACATACATGTAATACATCTGCACTCAGAAAGCAATGGAAGATGCTTTTAAATGTATTTCTTACTGTGGGTCACAGTCAAAATCTCTAAGGGCTGTTGTGCTAGACCTCTGTGCACCATCGGAGTTTTCTGTGTGGGAACTATCTTGTTCTTCCCACTTTGGATGCTATGATATCTCCTCACGACCCCCCACTCCCTAGTTCTCTGCTGCCCTGGGTTACTAAGCAACCACCGCTGGGTCCTAGGGATGCTGCTGAGCCTGTAAGGGGCCAGGCTAACCGGCCAGACCGCTGGGACGCAGGCCTAGAGATGCCTTTGCATCTGCCTCCTGCCTCTGTCTGCCCGGCAGGACTGATGTTTCCCCGAAGAGGCATAACGGTCCCTTCCTCTCGGAGCTGGCAGGTTAGTGCCTTTGTCTCCAGAATTAGCACAGGTGCACCTGCAGGCTGGCGTCCTCATTAAACTGTGTTCTACATCCTGATCCCATAAGGATGGCTCCAGGGGACCTTTCAAATAAGCACTTCATTTGCAGGGGCCTCTCAGATTGCCAAGGGTGGTCCCAGCTTCATCAGCAGAGGCGGGGGGAGGCCTGGGCCGCGCTGAGTTTTCTCTGCCACCCAGCGGCTGCTGGGCCGGCGCATACAGAAGTGGGAAGTCAGAGGTGAGTCTCCCGTAGCTTCTCCTCGCCTTGCAGCCGCTGTCCTGATGCCCTCTGGACAGCAGAGGAGCTCCTAGCCATGGACAAGCCCCAGAGTGGTGGTGTGAATGTCTGTTCCGGCTGCTTCTCCTTGTCTAAAAGATGCTCTTTGAGAGGGTATATTCATGAGTGGCAGCATTCCAGAAGGACATGGTATGACATGAAAGGCTCCCATACAATAGCCACCTGCTTCTCTCCCGGGAACCCCCATCCCTGTCCTCTTTGCAGCTCTGCGCCCCACATGCCCCAGCAGCCCCTCATGGCCACCAGTCCCAGGAGGGAGAGGTTCTGAACATCCCCTAACACCCGCAGGACCAGGCTGAGGAGTCGGGGAGACACTTCAGCATCGTCACTGGTCTTGGGCCAGCAATTTACTTACCACCCTCCCGGGAGACAGGACCCCAAAGGGGGCACTTGTCAGCGACAGGTTGGGCACGCTGAGGGACAGTGAGGAAGGTCAGAGTTGGGACCATCAAAATTCAGAGGATGAGACTTTGGGCATGTAGGGTTCCTAGAAGTAGGGACTCAGCAAAGAGCTTAGAAATGGCGGCTAAGGAGGCCACAAGGAGACAAGGGCAGAAACGGGTGTCCTGGCAGGGAGGATGGAATAAGTAAAGAGGAGGAGGATGAAAGATATAGGACATGTTCGGGGAACAATGGGGGGATCAGACAAGCTAAAGCAGAGCCCGTTTATAGGGGGAGTAGGACATGGATGGCAGGGCTTCCCAACCAGGTGCAGATGGCTACAGGCACAGGGGACAGGGAGACAATAGCATGGGGTTGGTTTGGGGGCCCGGGGCAACTGAGCACTGGGCCTCCAATTGACATGAAGGTGGTCTGCAGGCTGTGAATTAGAGGATAACATTGAGATCACACCCCATCCCTTCAGCTGCCCCCCAAATCAATAAGTCAGTCTCTCTCTCCCTCTCTCTCTCTCTCTCTCCCTCTCTCTCTCTCTCACACACACACACACACACACACACACACACACACACACACACACTGAATACCCACTCTGCTGGGCACTGTATTGAGTACTGGAATTCAGCAATGAGCCAGACACCTCTATGCTCAGGGAGCACGTGGGCTAGCACAGCAAGTGAAAATTCCATTTCAACAGGACACAATCAGAGCCGGGATGGAGGTCCGTACAGGCCATGATGGGAGCTCAGAAAAGGCATCTAGCAACCTGGGGGCCAAGGAAGTTTTCCCAAGAGATGATAACGGAGCTGAGTCTCACAGGGAAAGGGGGAGTGGGGTAGGGCAAGGGAAACGGGAGCGAGAAAAGGACATTCCAGGCCAAGGGAACAGCCTGAGCAAAGGCAAGGCAGCTGGGGCCCAGGGGACGTGTGGGAGGATCAAGAAACAGGCCAGAGCTTGGGAGTGATGCCAGCATTTGGGTGCCCTGCTGAACAGGAGAAACACACTGGCAGGAGGGCGGTCGAGGGAGCAAGGGAGGATGCGGGAAGCCTTCCCAGTGCCAGCTCTGTTCCTAAAGAAAAGTACACCTGGGCCCAAGGAAGGAGGGTGCCACTGGCTGGGGCTGGGAAGGGTGGCAGTGGGCCCCCAAGGCTGAGGCTGCTGATCCTGCTGCTGCTGACACCTCAGCCCCTCCCAACCACCGAGGGTGCAGCCCCACTGAAGCGTGCTGAGTGTCCTTCCGAAAGCTTATTCTTAGCAAAGGTTTTCCTGTGACCTTTATTGGAGAGGGAAAGATGAACACTTTGCCACAGCCATTCCCTGTCCAGCTTTCCAAAGAACTGGTCCCACTGGCCCCATGAGGGGGACCCCGGGGGTCGGGGCCTGGAGAGGTGCTGAAGGAAGGCGACCAGGGCGCAGAGAAGAGGGGCCTGACTAAGCATCGACTGTGAGCTTGTCCTCGGGGTCACACGCGCAGGAAAGGAATGTTGGGTTCCATCAGAGCATTCCATGGAAGACCCTTTTTTAAAAATAGGGGTAAAAATAACCTCTCCAGTGTGGTGAACTGTGGTCATGAAGATCACCACAATGCGCTTACTGAATTTGGAGAGATGGCGAGGACAAAACCCGTCAATTCCACACACTGGGCGGCAAAGCACATTTATCTGTATCTCTGATACCTAAGTAATCACAAAATCTAATATTGGGGGACAAAATGAATAACTAAGTAAACAGGCCCTGGCCAGTGTTCTCAGTGGTTAGACCATCATCCCACGCGCAGGTTAGATTCCTGGTCAGAGTGCAGAGGAGAGGTGACCGATCAATGTTTCTCTCTCACATCGATGTTTTTCTTTCTCTACCTTTCCCTCCCTTCCTCTCTTTCTAAAATCAATTTTAAAAAAACATGCTCAGGTGAGGGTTAAAAAAGAAAGAGTACATGAGAATAGCATATAGAAAAACAAGACTGATTCACCAGGGAAAGTGCAAGGCACCAAGGTTTGTGGGTGCCTGGTCTTTAGGCCCCACCCTCTGGCTCCAGCAGGTGTGGCTATCAAACAGACCAGGCAGGACACACGGGACCCGAAAAGTCACCCCTCATCCCAGCTCCAGAAGTCCCTCCTCTTTTCACACAGCTATGCCCTGCTTCCCAGAGGGACAACGAACACCTTGAGAGCAGGGGGGAGCGGGGAAGATGTTTACATCTCAAAACACCTACAACTGGGATTGAACATGAGTCTTTCTGGCCTTGAAAACTCTGTGGTCCCATCCTCCATGCTGATCAACCGTCCTCTCCCCACCTGGTCCTGCCCTCTGTTTGAATGACACCTTGTCTCATCCAATTCTGATGCAAGGCAGTTTGGTGATCTCTTTGGTCTCCTGCTAAACCAGGCCCCAGGAGTTCCACCTTCCAGCCAAATGGTTTGTCACAATACTTTCCTAAACAAATCCAATTCCTTCCTCAAGAAAAAAAATCTGTACCATCTATAAAGAGAAAAACATCTTCTGTTGCATAAATAGGCGTTTGTTTACTAGGGATTGGTCACAGTATGCTGGCGTGGGAATATATGGAATGTTATGAGAGCACAGAGAGGCACAGGCCTAAGTCAGGGGAGTCAGAAAAGATATTCTGAGGGAAGTGACTTCGAAGCTGAGATCAAGAAAAAGGGTAGAGTTATCCTTTTGATAACAGAGGGAAAGGGGTCCGAGGCGGAGGAAACACGCCCCAAAGCCCAGAAGAGTGAGTGAGTGTGGCACATGCAGGGGCTCACAAGAGGTTCGCCGTGTAGGCTGGGTGGGGCATGATGAGGGGAGCCAGAGACGAGGCTGGGCCAGGCCACACCTGATAGGTCAGGCGAAGATGTGCGATTCGGTCCGGAAGGGAACCACTGGAGGCTTTCAGCAGGGCGATGCCATGATCGGATTTGCACTTAGAAAGACAACTGGCAGGAGGCTGAGAGTTGATTATTAAGAGGCAACCACAGTGGTCCCCACGGGGAAGATGACGGTGGCCTGGACAAGGAGGTCTGAGTGGGAAACAAGAGATGGGAACAACTTTAAGAAATATGAAAGAGCCCAGCTGGTGTGGCTCAGTATTTGAACATTGACCTATGAACCACAAGGTTACAGTTCGATTCCCCATCAGAGCACTTGCCTGGGTTGCATGCTCAATCCCCAGTAGGGGGTGTTGCAGGATGCGGCCCATTGATGATTCTCTCTCATCATTGATGTTTCTATCTCTCACCTCTCTCCCTTCCTCCCTGAAATCAATACAAATATATTTTTTAAATATATATGAAAGAGAAAGGGGACTGCCATCTCATGATGGCGGGGATGGGGAAGGTAGGAGGGGAAGGAGTCTTAGGCAATTCCACAATCTCTGAATTGGGCAGCTAGGTGGAAGGTGGTATTGTCTGCCAAGGTGGAGAACACAGGGGAGGAGCAAGCAACGTTGGAAGAGATCTACTCCTCTCTCTCCCCGGCCCGTTGTACAAAGACACGCATGTTCCCACCTGGATCCCTCCTGCTCTGCTCACTGCACGTGCCCCCTCGGAAGTCACCTGCCTAAAGGGGACCCAGACAGGCCTCACTGGGAAAGGGCAGCTACACTGTTTTCTCAAGCATCATAGGGAACCAGTAATGAAATCTCCTTTAGCACTGCCCAGGCTGCCCTCTCGGCCCTCATCCTGCAGCTCCTTCAGAAGGGACTTCCAGATGAGCCCATACCTGCCATCCTGGCCCCGTCTGGTCCTGTGAGTCTCAACCACAGGCCTCCTCTCCCCGCAGCCTGACGGGAGACGCCCTGCTCTCTTCTACGCACATGCCATTCCTCAAGCCCAAGAAAGCCAAACACTAAGGTAGCGTCACTTAGCCAGCCTGCAATTAGCAGATTAGCGGCTTGTTGGTCTTGTCCTGTGTCCCACTCCATGACCTCATGGAGGTCCAGCGTGCCTCAACCCCAGGCTGCTCCGGGAAGGGGCCCTCGGCTTCTCTGGCAAAAAGAAAAGGGAAAAAAACCAGCCTGTCACCGTGCGTTTCCCCGTTGTAGAGCTAAACTACAATTGATGTTCTGTCTCTATCAATTTCTCAGGAATGCCGGGACGCGGGCCCAGTATTAATGAAGACAGCAGAAAGGCAGGCATGCGCTTGGCCCTGCTCCAGAGCTGACGGAGAGCACGGATCCTGAGTAATTCCCGGAGACCTGGAGAGGCCCGAACAAGGCAAAACAAGCAGGCTC
>PVJC01005694.1:0-57974 GCA_004026665.1 Murina feae
AACAAAGAGGGGAGGACTATTCATATTTCAGTTGGATATGAGGGCACTTTCCCATCCACTGCGTCTCCAGATTCCTGCCACTCACCTTCCTCTCTCCCAGACTTACCTACCCAAGACCCTTGAGCACAGCTTCTCTCCCTCGTTTTCACTTTTTATAGGCCCATATCCCCTGTCAGTTATGCCTTCCCCTCATCTGCCCCATGGAAACCCTCTCCATGGGCTGCCACAACTCAAATTCTTCTTTTGCCCCAATCCTGCCCTTTCTCAAACCCTTACCCTGTGGAAGGGGCTGCCCATTTGCTCTCACCCCCATCACCCACTGTGCACAGAAGCCCCATGGCTTTGCTGAATCACAGCATCATATAATGTTCCTTTGTAGTCTGTCATTCACCTGGCAATTAATCACATCCTGCTGTGCCCCATCTCTGATGCTGTTGATTTGCAGGATGCTTCATGCCTTGTATTATTATGTAACTCCCCACGTGTTGTCTCATCAACCTGAATTAAGTTCCGGTGGGGGTGGGGGAGTAGGCAGGTTGACTTATCTGTCTTTGAATTCTCCAAAGCTCTTAGCAGAATGGTTCACACAGGAGATGCTCAATAAATGTGTGACGATTGATGGGTTTGTTGTTGATTTTTCTCCAGCCCATGCTTTATGCTGCTGTCAGAAAAATCTTTCTCAAGGATTGTTCTCATTACATAACTCATCTAGCTCCTTCAATTCAGTCTGCCAGCATTATTGAGCGTTTGCTGGGTAGGTGGTACTGGGTAGGGACTTTGAGGGTGAAGAAAGGGTAAATGAAGAAACAACTGACAGAGGCCCCCATGCACCTGACATACTCAGGAAATGGTCACAAGTGGAAGGTGCATGTGGAATTAGGCGATGAATAGAAGAACCTTGAAGACCCTGGGAAGTCGGGGTGGTGGGGGTGTCCTAATGAACTCTTCCGGTCATCAAGGCGGATGTTGGGAGGTAGAGGTGCTTGAGCTGGGTCTCTTGAATGAGGTTTGGGACAAGAAGAGAGAAATTCCTGACAAGGAAAATTGGAGGAGTAAAGTGATGCATCCAGGACTATGATTGCAGCGTTTGTGTCCTCTCAGCCATCCCCAGGACAATGTGAGAAGGTCAGAAACCAGTATGATTTGCAGAAACCTCTGAGTCTTTATAGATTTCAGGAGGGTCATCGGTGTCCCCAATAGGCAATTTCGCTCAGTTCATGAATGCAAACTGACAAACAGCGATTATCAGCCAGAACTCTCTCAACACCCACTTGCTCTCCCATCTCTTGCCATTTTAGCTCTCCTCCTGTCACGTGGAAACCCTCGGCCCCTGATCTGGCATCTGAATCCAGGGAGGCAGAGGGTGGGCTTTGGGTGCTTGTCTCTGGGTAGGATGGTCCACTAGTCCCTTAGTCGCCTGTGATAGCACCTAGCAAGCCACCCTGAGCAAGTCTCCATGCATCAAGGTTTTTTGCAACAGGGAGGTCAGGTGGGTCCTCCCAGGCTCCCTGGAGCCACATCAAAGATCCTGTGAGCACCGTGATGCCAGGGCTTTATGTTGCTAACACAGGAGGGTGAAGCCCCCCCACTCCTCCCTTTGACTTCTATTCTAGTCACATAAGGAGACTCTGTTTTAGGATGAAGGGAGACCCAGACTATCAACCCAGGAACTAGCCGCAGATGAAGTAGAAATGGGAACTGGAGCATGGGGGGGGGGGGGGGGGACATGTGAACCAATATTCCAGGTTTCAGCCAGGGTGGTATTACAAGAGGTTAAGTACAAACCCAGTTCCTGGGCCTTGTTTCTCACACCTGTTTCCTATGGCCTCTTTTTTGTCTTTTTGTAACATTTTTCGGGGGTGTAATTGCAACTGTTATTCACAAGCACTCACTGTTTACATTTTCCTCCTGTGCTCTGTGTGTGCTCACGTGTGCACATCTTCTGAGCAAGTTGCAGAACTACTTATACTTAGCCTCTAAATATGTCAGTGTGTATTTGCTGAAAACATAAAGCCAGTACAGTTATCAAAATCTGGAAATTTAACATCAATCCAATGCTATTACTTAATCTATTGTCCCTCACATATCATCAACTGCCCCAATAATGTGCTTTAAAGCTTTTTCCCTGGATTCTTTTGAATACACACATCCTTTTTTATTTTCAACTTTTTGTTTGCAAATAATTTTAAGATCTCAGAATAGTCACAAGAATACTGCAGATAACATTTATAGATTGTATCTAGATTCAACTACTGTTGGTGTTTTCTCCACTTGCTTTACCATTTACACAGATTCTTGCTTTCATTCTTTCTTTTTCTTCCTCCCTTCCTCTCTCACTTCCTTCCTTCCATGTTTCCTTCCTTCCTTCCTTTCTGTCCACATACATAAAATTTTTTTCCTAAACCATTCGAGAGTAACTTACATTCACATATCCCTTTACTCCTAAATACTTCAATTGTATTTCCTAAGAATAGAGACATTCTTTTACATAACCACAGTACAGTTATATATGCCATAAAATTAACACTGATATAATTCTTTTTTATTAAGATGAAATTCATATAACATAAAATTAATCATTTTAAAGTGAATAATTCAATGGCATTTAGTACATCATAATGTCATAATGCCACCACCACATCTATCTACTTCCAAAACATTCTCGTCACTTGAAAAATAGACCTTGTACCCATTAAGCAGTTTCTCTCCATTTCTCCCCTTCCTCCAGCCCCTGGTAACCTTCTATCTGTGCTCTGTCTCTATAGATTTATCTGTTCTGGGTATATCAATGGAATTATATAGTATGTGACCTTTTATGTCTGGCTTCTTTCACTTAGCATACTCTTTTCAGAGTCATCAATATTGTAGTATGTATCATTACTTCATTCCTTTTTATGACTGAATAATATTCCATTGTATGGATATACCACAATTTGTTTACCACTTCATCCATTGATAGACATTTTAGGTTGTTTTCTCCTTTTAGCTATTGTGAATAGTGCTTCTATGTAGATAACTGTACATGTATCTGTTTGGATACCTATTTTCAGTTATTTTGAACATATGCCTAGCAGTAGAATTACCGGGTCAGACGTTTTGAGGAAAAACCAAACTGTTTCCACAATAGCTGTGTCATTTTACTTTCACCAACTATATACACAGGTTCTGATTTCTTCATATGCTCACCAACAATTATTATTTTCCATTTCTGTTTGCTTATTTGTTTATTAGAGCCATTCTAGTGAGTATAAAGTGTGGTTTTGATTTGCATTTCCCTGATGGTTAATGATGTTGGGTATCATTTTATGTGCTGTGGACCATAGGTACATATTTTTTAGAAAAAAAACTGTTTAAGTCTTTTGCCCATTTTTGAATGGGGTATTTGTCTTTTTTTATAAGTTGTAATAGTTCTTTATATATTCTGGATACTAGACTTTCATCAGATTAAAAAATTATAAATATATTATTCCATTCTATAGGTTGTCTTTTCACTTTCTTTTAAAAATATATTTTTTTACTGATTTCAGAGAAGAGAGAGAGGTTGAGGGAGAAAGAGACAGAAGCATCAATGAGGAGAGAGAATCATTGATTGGCTGCCTCCTGCATGTCCCCCATTGGGGATTGAGTCTGCAACCCAGGCATGTGCCCTGAAGGGGAATTGTACCATGACCTCCTGGTTCATAGGTTGATGCTCAACCCCTGAGCCATACCAGTTGGGTTTTTCACTTTCTTTATAATATCCTTTTATGTACAAAAGTTTTATTTGAATGAAGTCCAATTTACCTATTTTTCTTTTTTAAAAAAAATATTTTTTATTGATTTTTTACAGAGAGGAAGGGAGAGGAATAGAGAGTTAGAAACATCAATCAGCTGCCTCCTGCACACTCCCTACTGGGAATGTGCCCACAACCAAGGTACATGCCCTTGACAGGAATCGAACCCGGGACCCTTGAGTCTGCAGGCTGATGCTCTATCCACTGAGCCAAACCAGATAGGACCAATTTATCTATTTTTCTTTTGTTGCTTGTACTTTTGATGTGTGCTATAATTATTTTATCTAATTTGCTGCCCTGTTTCAAGGGGAAAAGATAGGTCATTTGCATTTGGTTGACATATCTCCTTAGCTTCCTTTAATTTAGAACGTTTGCCCAACCTTTCTTTGACTTTTATGACACTGAAATTTTTCAAAGAATACAGTCCCTGTACTTTTTTATAAAATGTTCTTCATTTTGGGTTTGTCTGATATTTCCTCATGATTAGCTTCCAGATATGCCTTTTCAGCCAGAACACTGCCTAGGCAATGTTGTCCTTCCCAGGACATCGAGCCTAGAGGCACATGATGCCTAGGAGCCTCACACTGGAGATGTTAATTTTGATTATGTAGCAAGGTGTCATTTAATTCCTCCACTGTATCCTTATCAATTTCTCTCCAACCTCAAAGACCATGTAAATATCCTGCTTCTCCACAAAGTTTTCCTAGACTTAGCATCCATTGATAACCCATTCCTGGTCCATCCTTTACTATGATAGTTTCCAAATGCTGATTTTGCAACTCTAGCACTCTCACTGCATTTACCTGTGGGTCATGGCACTCTAAACAGAGCTCTCCCTTCTCTCCATTGATTCATTGATTTATCTTTTTTTTTTCTCGATGTGTTCATGAATTCTTATTTCCCCTCAGTGGTTTATAATTCATTACTGTGTTTAATTATTTTGGTGGTTAAGTCATCTCAGAATTGGCCAGTGGGAGCCCCTACAAGATAGTGTTTGTGTCCTTCTGACATGTGTCTGTCTGTCTGTCTGTCTGTCTCTCTCTCTCTCTCTCTCTCTCTCTCTCTCTCTCTCTCAGTGTGTCTGTCTGTGTATGTGTGTGGTACCTCCTTAACCTTCTGGCTAACAAGATGTTCCTCCTGACTCACCATGAATCCAGCCCTATAGTCAGCCATTTCTCCAAGCATCTATGGTTCCTGTGAGAGGAAAATTGCATCAGAGAGCAAGATCTTGGCCCCAAGTGGCCACACACCTTTGCCATGCCTTCTCCATATATAGGTGATGTGGGGGGGGGGGATCAGAGCTGCTTCCCCTCTCCCCCTCCCCACTCCCCCACCCTCTCACACCTCCCCTCTCGGCTCAGGCTCTGCATGGAGGCTTTGCAGTCACAAGTGTGAAACACCCAGCCCACCATAGCAAGTACTCAAAACAGATTGGCCTCAGGCATTATTTCATGCCACATCTCTTTGTAGCTAGATCTTTGTGCATACCTGTGATAATTTCCAGAGGAGTAAGCCTCCTGCGTCATGAAACATCATGTGTTCTTTAAACATAGAAATGGATTATTTGGTGGTATGTGAGCACAGGGCTCTGCTGAGTTTTATACAGGCCAGACTTGTGCCTATGTACTTGTTGTGGTCCCCGACCATCCTTCCTTACTCATCATGTACTTGGCCCCTAAAGGGACTAAGTTTGCAATCCCAGATCCTTTAGGGGCCAAGTACATGATGCCTTCCTAGTCAACCAGTCCCAGGTGAGGTTCGCTTTTTTGGCTGCAGCTTTCCACCTTTGCACCCTTGCTGTAGTGGATCCTGCTCTGTTTCTATATGTTTCCTTTTGTTCAGTTATGGTCCCAAGGTTGTTGGTTGCCCTGAATTCATTTGAGACTCTGAGGTTGCTTCCCACCCTAGGGCTTCCCTAGTCCTCCCTGCCTTGAGTCACATGTCTACACTATTGGTCAGGAAGCCATTAACATTCTCATCCAGATCACTGATGAACATGTTGAAGTCCCCTTTGACAGAAACATGTGCTGTCAAAGATGCCCCTCTAGTTGATACTTCCAAATTCATTAGGTCATCCCCACACTGTGAATCCCTCTGTTATACTGTGACCTGGTCCTCCTCTCTGCAACATTTTCTCAAAAGCATCAAGAGAGACCCCCCCCCCCCCCGACTGTTCTTGTTTCTCTGTTCAGAGATCCCTGTGAGAGACAGCAGGAGGCAGGAATATTCCAGGCAGCGGTGGGGGGGTGGAGGGTAGGAAGAGGGTGACCTGAGGATGTCCAGGCCTTACCCTCCTCTTTCTTGGTTATAAGCTGCTCTCCTCCTCCATTGCTGAACTTCCCAGAAATCCTCAGGAAGGTCACTGCACCTCCCTGCAGCCTCTGGCCTCTCCTGCCTTCAGGCCCTCCTAGAGTTCCTCAGATCCCAGACAACCACTGGGAGGTCATGACACAGGGCCCTCCCTTTCCCTGGATGACTCCTAGAGAAACCAAGTGTTCCCAGGCCAGACCACCCCCTTACCAACTCCCCTCTGTGGAGTTTGCATCCTGAGGATGATTCTCCTTGACAGGGAAGACAAAAGCCAATCCTCAGGAAAACTGCTGCACTGTTTTCTCCCCTGAGGCCACCTGAGTCCTCTGTCCTAACCTTTGGCACAATGGCCAAATTATTTCCTACCTTCAGAGCAAGCCCTATGTAGTGAAAGAGTACCTTAGATGTGAGATCAAATCCTGCTGCCTAGCTGTATAGATAAGTGACTCAGTCCCTTATCCCTCAGTCTCTGCATCTGTACAAGGGGAATGAGAACATTGCCAGTGTGCTGGTTCCTCACCATTTGCCAATCCACCAGAATAAACCATCCCCCCATCCCATTTTACCTGAGACTAACAGGACTTCTGGGATGCAAGACTTGCAGTGCTAAGATACGGACGGGCCCTAGGAAGACCAGGGTGGTTAGTCACCCTATGGCCCTACTCAGATCCATTCTCCACCCTGCTCTGTGATGTGGGAGACTGATCCCCAGGGACTGTTCCTGTGAGCTCCTCTGCCCTCCAACTTTAGCTTGGGTTCAGCCAATGGGAGGCACCAGCAGGAGATGGGGGCGAGGGGGTGTGGATTGGACCCCTCTGCTTTCAGTCCTCTGCCATGGTTCCAGTTGTCCCTGGGCTCCATGGACCCTATTTCTCCTTGTCCCTTCAAGTCTAGGTGAGGTAGTAACCTTCCACCCAACTCTTAGCCCTTTGGGTGCCTTAACATCCCTTCCAGGACCCCATCCACTCTTTGCAAATATTGCCTGCATTCAAGTCTCTCATTTCTTTTTAAATTCATCTCTACTGTTGAAAGTATTACAGATGTCCGTGTTTTTCTTCCCGCATTGATCCCCTCCACCCTGCACCCATACCCTAAAGTCTGTCATGTGAGCCAACTTAGGTAAATGCTGCTGGGTATGTGGCAAGGACTCAATTATATTGTGTCTGAAGGACCCAGCTCAGTGGCTGACACAAGATGAGTGCTCCGTAATCTTTTTACTGTTCACTCTTATCATCACGCTAATTTCTAGTTGTCACCTTTTTTTTTTAATCTGGGTGGGATAGAAAGTGTACTGGGTTTGTAGGTCCTGAATGTATGGCCTTGGGGCATACATTCCCTTAATCTCTCTGAGCTTCAGTTTCCTCATTCTGAAATGGAGTTCCTAACAGTATCCTTTGCTGATGGCTGGTGGATGTTTTGAATCTGTGCTTGGTGTCATCTAAAGCCATGATCAATGGTGCAAGACCCTCCCCATGGCCTCCACTGCCCTGTGAGCAGAAGGAGGAGCATCATCTTTGCCCTCAAAGACCTAGTAGTATATCTGGATGAGAAAGTGCTGCTTCTCTGTCCTTGTTTGTCCCCAGGTAAGCACTAGTGACAAAGTACAACAGTCAGAGGTTGTTTTCAAAGTTTCTCTCTTGGCCTCTGGCCCTGAAGCAGCTCCTTCACTCAACCTTTCCATCTGGCAGATTGAGAGGAGGATGTGAAATGTGGGTTTTTGCCAGCTTCCCAGTTGGTACAGCTTCTCATCTGCCAAATAGGGATGGTGCAGCACCTCCCAGGCACTCCTTTTGTGGGTTGAAACAGAATGTGAACAGTCATCATTGAGCTCTTCCAGTGTGTCTCCCAGGGGAGGTGGGAGAGAATAGGGGTGCAAAGCAAATGGCCCCGATATGGCTGGTAGGTGTAATGATTAGCATAGTATACACTTAGAACCCTAAGATCCCTTCCAGCTTTGAGATTCAGAGGCTCTTGTGTCCCCTATTATAATGCTCAATGGCCTGTTGCATTAATTTTTGTTAGGAGCACCCTGTCTTGTCTTTGATCACTTGGGTTACAAGTTGTATAGGTTCAGTTTTGATGGTGGCGTATCTTTTTCCATCTTTTGTTTTGAACATATTTGCCTTTATGTTGAAGTGCATTTCTTGTAGGTAGCACAGAGTTGTGTCTTGCTTTTTTACTAATCTGACAATCCTGCCTTTTCATTGGGGCTGCTTAGGCCACTTGCACCTATTGAGATCACAGATATGGTTAGCTTTAAATCTCCCATCTTGCTATTTGTCCCATCAGTTCTTTGTTTCCCTTTTTCTCTTTTTCTGCTGTCTCTTGAATTCATTGAATATCTTTATGATTCTATTTTATTTCCTCTGTTAACTTAGTAGCTCTATTATTTTGTTCTCTTAAGATTTATAGATCTTTAACTTATCACAGTCTATCAAGTTACATGATATGTTACATATAGTATATCTCATACTAGCATACTTCCATTCCTCCTCCAGATCTTTGTATTAATATTGTCATATACTTTACTTTTGTGTATGTTGTAAGCATCACACTACTTTTTATTATTTTTGTATAAACAGTCAATATCTTTTTTAAAGTTTTGAATGATTTTTTAAACTCTTCTATATTTGCCTATTTATTTTCCATTTCCAATGTTCTCCATTCCTTAAAAGGATCTGTAGTCCCATTTGGTATTATTTTCCTTCTGTCTGAAAGACTTCCTTTAGCATTTTGTATAGTACAACTGCTGGTGATGAATTCTTTCAGATTTTGTGTGTCTGAACATGTCTTTATTTTGCCCTTGTTTTTGAAAGATGTGTTTGCTGATAGTTTACAGTTATTCTTCTTTCTGTGTTTTAAAGATGTTGCTCCACTGTCTTCTCACTTATGTATCTCATCACAATGAGAAATCTGTCACCATTTTTCTTTGTATCTTTTATTCTGGCTGCTTTTAATATTTGTCTTTATCCCATGTTTTGAGAATTTTTATTTTGATGAAACTTGGTATAGTTTTCTTAATACTTTTGTGTTTGGTGGGATTCTGTGAGTGTGTGTGTATGTGTGTGTTTATAGTTTTCATCCAATGTTGGAAATTTTTCAGCCATATTTCTTCATACTTTTTTCTGCACTCCTTCCCCTTTCTTATCTCCTATGAGGACTACAGTGAACATTTGTTAGGCCACTTAACATTGTCCCACAGCTCGCTGATGTTCTTTTCAGTTTTTTATTCTCTCTTCTCATTTCTGTTGCTGTCTTCAAGTTCACTAATCTTTCTTTGCACACTGTCTGATATTGATCTCATCCAGTGTCTTTTTCATTTCACTCATTGTAGTTTTCATCTGTAAAAGTTCAATCTGTATCTTTTTTTGTATCTTCTTTATCTCTATTTAACTTTTGGAACATGTAGAATCCAGTTATAATAAATGTTATTGTGTCCTTATCTGCTCTTTCTGACATCTGGGTCAGTTCTGATTGACTGGCCTTCTCATTATGATTGTAATTTCCTTCTTCTTTGCATGCCTGACAATTTTTATTGGATTCTAGACACTGCATTTTACCTTGTTGGGTGCTAGATATTTTTGTGCCCCTATCAATATTCTTGAGCTTAACTGAGATGCAGGTAAGCTACTTGGAAGCAGTTTGATCCTTTTGGGTCTGGCTTTGAATATTTGTGAGATGGGCCCAGAGTAGTGCTCAGTGTAGGGCTCATTATTCCCCTCTCCTCAGGCAATACCCTTCCTTAACTCAATGTCCCATAAATCCTGAGGTTTGCCAGTCTGGCTGGTGGCAACAGGCACTACTCCCATCCCTGCCTGAGTGCCAGGCTTTGTTTCTTCTAATCCTTTGGGTGGTTCTTACCCAGAAGTTATTCCTGATCTCCCTGATCTCCCTGGGCCCCTCTGCCTGAGTGAGCTCATTTCCTAGTTTCCTCACACATAGACCCTCTGCTGATCTCCAGAGATCTCTCTCTGCACTGCTCTCATCTCTCTAGTCCTGGACTCTCAGCTCCATCTCTTCCATTCAGAGAGTTCACTAGGTTCCACCTGTTTTCCCTCCTGAGCAGTGAGTGGCCTGGAAACCTCTTAAGGTAATAAGCTGAGGCAGTCACTGGGATCACCTCATATTTTCCATCTCTCAGTTGTCACTTACTGTCGTTGTCGGATGTTTAGTTGCAAACAAATCATCCTTTTGTATGTTTTGCCCATTTTTATTTGCAGGCATGAGGATGGATTGGTCTTTGTTACTCCATCTTGGCTGGAAGTGGGAGTCCACTGGGCAGTTTAAATCAGGAAAACAATGAACCAGCTTTGTTTGTAGAACAATCCCTGTTTCTAGAAGTTATTCCTGATCTTCCCGGGGTCTTAGGCATCTGCCTGAGTGAGCTCATTTCCTACTTTTCTCCAGCCCAGGAAGGTGGTGTTGGCATGAAGCCAGCCCTTGAAGACCAGCCCTATACATTTCCCAGGAAGTGGCCCAGCCTCCCCTGCTGTCACCTCACATTCTTGTCTGCAGCTCCCTGGCACTCAAGCAGGGAGCCTTTGGGTGAGTAAAGCAACTTGTCAGTGTATTGGCAAGAGTGAGGGAGTTGATGCCAGGAGAGCCCTCATGGGCCATGAGAAGAGAAATTAGGCTGTACACTGGACTCATCTACACCCTGACCCCCATGGGACTTTTAACCCCTTCCTAGAGGCTGGAGTTATGGGAAGTCTCCCAGATGCTAAGTGGTATAATTTGTGTCTCTGAGCACTTGTGCGGGTTTTGGGGCCCAGTGCATTGATTTGGGTGGCTCCAAAGGATCTTTTGCCCTTGCCCGTGTCCCCAGGAGGCCAGCAGGAAGATCTGGGAGTGACTCTAAGAGCCACCCCACAGCCTTCCTGACAGCAGAAATCTCTTTGAGCTGAGGCCGGAGCAGCTCAGTGAAACACCCCCTGGGGACCATTTACAGAGGCAGGCCTTGCCTGGACAGTGCAAAACTAGCAGGGATTGATGAGGAGGGTTGATGGGAGGGGAGGGAGAGAGGGGCAGCATCCTTGTCAGGGAAGAGCAGGGCTTTGTGGCAGGATGCCTGTGGCTGCTGTGTTGTCACTGCATGCAAAATGCTACCTAAGAGGAGCCAGTGGAATTTTCCACCAAGGCTAAATTATGGCAGACTGTGCTCGACAGCAGCCTCTGATTCTTGTCTGTCCCTGCGATGTCCAGTGCTCAGAACACTGGAGAAGGCAGAGGACACAGGAAAAATGGCACAGAGGTGAGATGAAGAAGCTTCACTACTGGGCACACACCTAACAGCCAGAGTTAGTTGTGTTGTCTGGTGTCCTCACATGTCATCTGTGGAGGGAAGGGAACTGCAAGCGGCTTCCAGAGCTGCTTCCTGAGTACTTGACCTGCAACATTCCTAACCATTGAAATTCTAAATCGGAGTCTCCCAGCTAGGGTGGGCGTGGGGGAGGGTCTTCAGGCTTATTCTGTGAAGTTGTGTTTAATTTTGTGTATATTACATAATCTCGCCTACTGACTTAAACTGGAATTAGTTACCCAAATCCCCAAATTGGGAGATGTCATGGGAAAACCTGAATTTCCAACTTCTCTTGAAAATTTAGAAGTGCAGGCATGAGCTGAGGGGTGGCCACTCTCCAAGCCCCCACAGTGCCCACAATTCCTTCCACATAGGGGACGGGTGAGCACCCACTGACACCTTGTGATCCTGTGAGTGTTGGAAGATCCTGTCCTCTCCTCTGTAGAGCCTGTCCCCCTCTAGTTTCCATTCAAGGGGTCCCTGGAACTACATGGAAGGATCTTTTCCCTTTTCATTTGTGACAGCCTCATGCTCCTGTATCTCCCTCACACACGCAACTCAGTTCTTCCAGCCTCCTGCCAAGAGTCTTGGGTCCACATATAACAGAGCTTCCCGATCAACCTGCCCCTTGACAAAGTGACCTGAAGCTCATTCCTGGGAAAGTGGAGCAGTTTGTTTTGGCAAAGGGCAAAGCCTTACACCACAGACATGACCTGCTCATGTGGCATTCTGGCTGCTGAGGAGCTCACAGGAGAGGGACTTGGGAGACAGGTCCTTGTGGTGACCTGGATAGTCTGAGATGGGGGGAGGGTGAAAAGACAGTCATGTGCCCTTCTTCCATGAAGAGGACAGTCCATGTCTCTGGAAGCAGGGGACTGAGCCAAATGGCCTTGGCTTGGCTCTCTCAGCTCTCAAAACCTATGATTTGGAAGCTCCCAAAGGGATGCATTTTATATTTTCTTTATGTCACAGTGACCCCAAAGACATGTTTCCTCAAGGCCACAGAAGAGAATGTTTGGGAGCTCTTTTTAGTGTTGGGGAGCTTGTTCAGTTGGTTTGGGTTCAGGCACTGGCCTGGAGCTTCCGTAAGAGGCCATAGAAGGTACATTTCTTGAGGGGAGGGGAGGCTTGGGCCACCCCTGGGGCTGTCTCCCAGGCTGAGTTGGATGGGGCCCTCGCAGGGTCACCTTTGGATACAGTGCTATGGCAGATATTATAACTATGGAAACCAGGGTCTCACCATGCAGCCACCACCACCAGCTAACAGTGAATTGGCTCTAAGCAAGTCATAGGACCTCAGCTGCCATGTGCACCTGGAAGGGGCATTTTGCCTGCAAGTAACAATGCATAGCTAAAAATACTAAAGTACTATGCAAATAAAGTGGGAAGATTCCAGGTTGATTCAGTAAGGATTCAGGTGCCATCTCATTGTGTCAGGGAACTGTCATGTTCAATGTCATCCGATAGTTCACCTACAACAAAAAATTATCTGCAGGCTGGATTCAAGGTGTGGCTGCTGTCCATGCTCAAGAGGCACAGAGAAGGATAGGATTTTCCTGAGGTCACACAGCAAGATAGCAGCTGAGCCCAAATCTTCTGACCCAAGCAGGGACCTCCTGGGCCTGCTCCACATCAACTTCAAAGTCCATTCTCTCTCTCTAGATGTTGGACAATATTTTAGCTTTGGGTTCAAACTATGTAGGGTGAGAAATACAGCCCACCAGAAATTTCTTCTATAAGAAACAAACAGGGCAATTGATAGCAAGTCGTGTTAAATCTTCTGGCACCGTCTGAAGAGTGGCCAGCGATCTTAATCCTGAAACTGTGTTTCACATGGAGCCATTTCTGTCCTCTTGTTTAGAAGGCAGAGGACCCAATGCCTCCTCTTTAAGGGAGTCAGAGCCTATCATTCATGGAGTATGGAGGCCAGGGTTTTTTTCTGAGCTGCCTAATCCCAGATAGGGCTAGGGGAGGGGGTACACTCTGTGTGATCTGTCCTGCTGTGTCCACAGCAGACCCTTGACAAAGACCTTGTCTCCCAAAGTCTGACCTCCAGGAGCAGGTCTCAGTAGGAGCTTGAGTACCACTAATTAGATGGGAGACAGAATGATGAGCAGCACAGGCCTTGTTGCTGGATGGAACTGGATTTGAATCTTGCTTTGCCACTTACTAGCTGTATAAATTTGAGCAAGCCACTTCATCTCTCTGCGCCTCAGGAGTCTTCATCTATAAAATGGGTCAACAATATTTATGTGCAGAATTGGAAGACAACTCTGTTCCTACTTAAAGTTCCTATAGTTATGAGAGACAGACTTGTCACTCAGCTATTAACAGTAGTGTTAATTACAACAAATCAACATGTAGTTCACTGAATTAAGAAACAAAAAATTTGGGGTAGCAACAAAATAGGCAGTTGCTTTCCCCTTCTGATTTATGCCTAGGTTAATTTTTTTTTAATTTTAAAAATTATTTATGTAGCATTTACTATGTGGAAAACTCTGTGCTAAGCAGTTTATAAATATTGACTCAGTTAATCCTTACACCCATTCTATGAGGCAGATACTATTTTACAAATTTACAGATGAGGAAACTGAGACCAGAGAGAGGAAGTAACTTGCTCCAGGAAATGAGACCAGGGAGAGGAAGTAACTTGCTCCAGTAACAAGCTGCAGGGCTGGGCTGCAAAACCAATCCATATGGCTTAGGGGCTGTTCAAGTATCCATTACTTCCTCCTTTGCTGCTTTATTCCTCTGGAACACTTTTTTCTATTTGGAATTGATCAACTGAAAGGAATAAACCATTCTTCTTCAACCTGAGGAAGTAGTTGAAAGACTGTGATGTTGGGAGATAAAAGACATAGATCAGATTTCCACTCTGCCTCCTGCCCAGCTGTGTGACACATGCCAAGTGAGTCCCCATCCCTGAGCCTGTCTTTTCTCATCTCTAAACTGGGCTGTTAGCCCCACCTACTCCTCAACTGGAGGGAAATGGACTTAGCCTATGAATGTGAAAGTGCTTTATGAAACCTTGAATGCAGTCTTTGGGGGCTTGGGGAAGTTAAATAGAATCATAAAGCTGGTTTTCACTTAAAAAGTGTCCAGCACTTAAGGATTGCTCTCCATTGTCTATGAGGATCCAAAGGCTCACAGTGAAACCAGCAAGCAAAGAGCAACCCACACCCCTCGCCATGGCGGAGTAGTCATTCTGACCTTGGGCTTGTCCTATGACCCTGCCTGGACTCTTTGCTCCAGAGTTCAGTGGTATTTAACAATCAGCTACTGAGAAGCTCAGCCCTCCCTCAATGCACAGCATTAATACCCATGTGGGTTGTAAGAGGATTTCTGCCTTTGAGTTACTTGGCAATATTTTGTTTAAATGAATTTATGTCCTGGGTTAATATAGTTTGTGAGCTGAACTGCTTTCTTGGCAAGCAGGGGGAAATGAACAGGATTTTAAGAAATCTGGTGTGAAATCAGTTTTTAGAATGAGGGTATGCCTGGGGGTGTGGAGCTAGACTCCGGAAGAAGCACCCTTGTTTTCTATCTCCCCTCTTCCCCCCGCCCCGGGCCACTTCCCAATTGGGACACTCCACCTGCAACCAAATCTCTCCCTCTCCTCTGGAAAATAACAGTGCCAACCACAGGGTGGTGGGGCAAGATGATGCATGTGGAGAGGCTGCACAGTCCCTGGTGTGTAGCACTGTTCAGCTCCATGAGAGCAGACTCTGCACCCCGATGGGCATGTGGCACATGGGAGGCCCTCAGTGAAACTATGTGGAATCAACAAATCAATGGTAAATACAGTCATTTGTTATTCTTCACAGATTCCATGTTACTTTTTATATTCTCCTATTTGCTGAAATTTATTTGTAACCTTCAAATCCATACTCACGGTGCTTTTGCAGTCATTGTAAGCATGTGCAAAGCAGTGAAAATTTTGAGTCATCCAATGTACATGTTCCCAGCTGAGGCCAGACAAGGTGTCGCTCTGCCTTCTTATCTCCAGCTCTCATATGTAAACAAGTATGCTGTTTTGCAGTCCACTTGGTGCCACTTTTCTTATTTTTTTCACTTTTGTTGGTAATTTTGCTATTTAAAATGACCCTATGCTGCCTAGTGTTCCAAAGCCAAGAAGGCTGTGTTGTGTCTTATGGAGAAAGTGAGTGTGTCAGATGAGCTTCCTTCAGGTGTGAGTTACAGCTCTGTTGACCAGGAGTTCAATGTTAATGAGTCAACAGTAGATATTAAGGTGTCTTTACACCAAAACATGGATAAAACAAAGTTATGTATTGGTAAATTGATGAAAAGGCTGTAAATAGAGGTTTTCAGGAACCTAGCCCTATATTTCCCCTAGGAACAAGGTTTCAGTATTCACTAATTCAGTTTTGTAGAACATGATTCCTGCAAATAATGAAAATTAACTGGATAGCAATAGTTATATGATTTTTTTATTATTTTTATTTTATTTTATTATTATTATTCAAAAGAAAGTCCATTAGTTGGAGCATCACCCTGTTCACCAAAGGGTTTTGGATTCAGTTTCCAGTTGAGAAGCATACAGGAGCCACCTAATCAATAATGTTTCTTCTCTCTCTCTCTCTCTCTCTCCCCCTCCCTCCCTCCCTCCCTTTCTCTGTCACTCTCACTTTCCTTCTCCTCTCTCTAAAATCAATAACATGTCCTTGGGTGAGGATTAAACAAAAAAAGGTGTCAGGAAAGAGGTTGGAGTTTGGAGTTCTCTCATCTTGACCATGGTTATGAGGATCACATATGATAATGTCTGTGAAAGGTGGTTGTAAACTGTGAAGTCTGTGGATGGGCATTGTAAATGGTATCACATTAACTATTGCCTGGACAATACTATTCCAGGGAAGTTGTCCTGCGTCGAGGCCTCTAGGGAAGGCCTGCCTTGGTCCATGGGGCTGAGATTGAACTTTAGGGCCTTAAGAAACTACATTGAAAGAAACAGGGAAGTCCTAGTGGACTTCACGGGTATCACTTCCCTACATAGGCCAAAATTTGGATGAGGGCTGTTCCTGCCTACTGTCCACTCTATGTCCAGCACCTAGTCTGGGCCACCATTGTCTCTTGCCTGGACAGTGGCATGGCTGCCTCACTGCTCTCAGCCTCTCCTCTGGGTTCTCTACACCATTCTCTGTTCTCTGCATCCACTTTCTACAGCACCATGACTGGCCTCACTCTTTCACTTTATGCCCTTTATGCTTCCCATTTTCCCTAGGAAATAAGCTCAAAGCCCTGACTGTGACCCACGAGTCTCTGGGCAGCCAGGTCCCTTCTTATGTCTTCAGCTTCCCTGACACTATGCTGTCCCTTACTCTCTGGTGCAGCCATATTGGCTTTCTCTCAGAGCCTTGAACGTGCTGTGTTCTTCCTGCCACAGATCCTTTGTACTTGCTAAACCTGTTTTTGTGACTCAATCCCCCACCTCCACCACTTTTACCTGATCACAGCCTGAACATCTTTCAGGTCTCAGCTCAAGTCACTTCCCTGATGACCCTGCCCAGGACAAAGTGGTCTCCTCACAGCTCCCACTCTACTCCACTTTCCCTTTTACTGAATCTGACACTTCACATTTATTTGAGTGACCATTTGGTAAATGACCATCTTCCCATCCCTTCCCCCAAACTTTAAACTCTATGAGGTCAGACACTAGGGCTGCCTCAGCTCACCACTGAGTCCCCAGAGTAGAGGAGAAGGCCTAGCTCATTATAGGTGCTCAATAAACACAGTAGGTGAGTAAACATCCATACCCATGCTGGCCACTGGGGAAAATCCTACTGGACAAGATCCAGGCTCTCCCTGGCAATTCGCAAACAGAAGGACGATGAGCTGACATCTTTGGAGCCCCCCAACCATATACACGGATTATCTCCTTCAATTCTCCAATGAAGTGGAGAACTAATATGGCCCTGTTTTGGAAGAAAATGATAATGCTTCTCAGAGAGACAGGGAGAACTGATCCAAGGTCACAAGCTAAGAAGGGGCAAGGACAAGATTTGTCTCAGGTCTGGCTGACTCAGGAGCCTGTACTCTGTGCCTCTACCTCTGACCCCTCCCTTGTCTTCTCACCTTTGATTTGTCCACACCCTGTACATGACAGTTTTATATGCAAAGAGATGCATTATTAGGGAACTGAGAACTTGACCTCATGTCACAGCCATTCAGATGTTTTCTCCTTTTTTAAAAAAGTATATTTTTATTGATTTCAGAGAGGCAGGGAGTGGGAGAGATAGAATCATCAATGATGGAGAAAATCATTGATAATTGCCTCTTGCAGCCCCCCCCCCACCACCACCACTACCACCACTGGGGACTGAGCCTGCAACCTGGGCATGTGCCCTGATCAGAAATTGAACCATGACCTCCTGGGTCATAGGTCGACTATCAACCACTCAATCACACCAGCTGGGCTGTTTTCTTCTTTGTATACTCAGGGTCCAAAGGCAGAGCCTCTTGCTGATTCTGTTCTTGGGGGGTGACTTGACTGGCTGCCTTCAGCATGTCACTTTGAAGAAGCCAAATCTGACTGACAGATTAAGTGCCTACAGTCAGCATTGGAGGTGCTTGGGGTGTCTTTGGCCTCTGGAAGGCATTGTGGGGCCACAGGATGCTGGGTAACAGGTCCAGGAAAGGGAGGGAGTTTATCCAAGGTCAGAGAGTTTCAAAAACAATGAGAAGCAGAGGCTCTGGGTTTTCTGGGCACTGCTGCTCACCTTTGCCTCAAGGCCCTCACTGGCAAAATGGAAACTGGAAAAGGTTATCTCTACCAGTCTGTGGTAGTACCTGAAATTTCACCATTAATTCTTTTGTCTTAGAGAAATTCTGCTAATTCTCTAACAGAATGAAATACTCTTGGATGGGTGAAGTGGGGAGAGAGATCCTAAGTCATCAGTCAAACAATTTATTCGTGTCTCCTCTCATCTCCTCTCTTTTCATCTGTATCTCCATCTATCCACTTATCTGTCTCTCCAATCATTCTTATACCCATCCATTCACCCACCCATTCATCCATCCATCCATCTACCTACCAACGCTTTTACCCATGCAGCCCTTTTGCCAGATTCTCACTGAACACCAATTCTGTGGCTGTCTGAGGGATAAAACAATGAGTAAGTCTCAGTTTTGGCCTCTGCAAAGCCCCCAGTATCCTGGAAGCAGCAGAGCTATGAGGCCACATTTCCCTTGCACTGTGAGGACCACACTGAGGGAGGTGTTCACAGCTGGGCTTCACAAGCAGAAAGAATGTACTGACCCTCACCCTGAGTTCTTCATTCCTTGGGTAAGGCTGTTCCCCTTTGGACTCAGTATACCCATCTGTGATGTGGGCAGATTGGACTAGATTCATGTTGCCCAGATGCCAGTCATTCATACACCTCCCTCCACACCTGTAGATTAGATCACTTACACTAAAAAGTACTTGATAGCTTTATTCAAATGAGCTCACTTTTTTTTTAACCTAAATAAATTTCAGAATGAAACCTTATTGCTACCATAATGGGAAAATATAGCAATAGCTGTTATAAATAAAAAGTGACTGTAAAAATAATTGTTAAAAAGGAGACGAACTGCTAGGTGGTTAAATTCTAGGTAGACATTGCCTGTTCTTGGTTAGGAGAGAACTTAGCAAGTATTGAAGAGGTGGTAAAAGTCACCTCAGACTCTCCCTTGGAGTGTTTTCCTTCAGTGTGCCTCAGTATCATGGAGTGATGGTGGGGATGAGGGTCACCCCTGAAGGGTCTGAGAACAGATGCCGCTCTTGCCCAGGAGAGGAAACATTGCCCTGGAGGAAGCTTCAGTTCACATGCTGTCCTGGCCACTCCCTTCTGAGCCCTTTGCATGTGCCCTGGGCCTGACCCCTCCTGAGAAGTCACACCTCTCCTGTAGGCCTCCCAGAAGGGTCAGGAAGCCCTGAGCCAGATTCTGTAATTCTAACTGGGTGGTATCTACTTCAGATCCTGACTGAGGAGGGAAACCAATATGGAAATCTGAAGCCAGCCCATCGGTGCTTAGCGGATGTCAGGTGCAGCCCATCACTCGGAGAGGGCCCTGACCTTTTCCAGTTTTACCTTCGGCCGCCAGACTTCTCCACCCTGTCTCTATCACCCCTCACCCAGGGTCCCTAAAGCCCATGACGGTATAGGGTCCCCACGGTGTGCTCTTTCTGAATTTCCCTGTGGCATTATCAGGTCTGATCAGAAAACAGTATGTCTCTTAGTTATGCCAATGCCTGAAGTGTCTCGCTAACTCTTCATGCCCCTAGAAGGCAGGTGATCTGGCAGATGGAGCCAGAAGGTCCGGGATTTGAGTTACCTTGTGTTCTGATGGCTCCCTGCACGTCCCCACGTCTGGGTTTGGGGGGTTGCTGAGCCTGCTGCAGCAACATTAACATCAAGGGTATTATTTACTTGAAAAAATGTTCCATTTTGGACTCTGATTTCAGAAGGATATTTGAAATACTAAAGCTGCTGCCAACTCTGTTGAGGACAGAGAAAAGGCCTTGGCACCAGCTGGGGCCCATCGTAGGGAAGGGTGGTCTTTGCAGCTCCCAGACCCCACTCCCAGCTCTGAATAGCTAAGTCAGAAAAGCCCAGAGCGGGGAAAGGTTAAAAACACAGCTTTGGGTTTGCCTTGGAAAGTGCTTTTCCTCTCCCGGCAATAGGTATATTCTTTCATGCAGTCCTTGCAATTCTGATCTCCCTCCCTCCCTCCCTCCCTCCCTCCCTCCCTTCTTTCCTCCCTCCCTCCCTCCCTTCTTTCTTTCCTTCTTCCCTCCCTTCCTCCCTCCCTCCCTCCCTTCCTTCCTTCCTTCCTTCCTTCCTTCCTTCCTTCCTTCCTTCCTTCCTTCCTTCCTTCCTTCCTCCAGGTTGGTGTTCAACTAACTAGCATGGCCAGGAGAGCCCTGTAAGTTAGTTATAGCTTGTGGCCCTCTTAATACATGCCATGGCCATACTACTTGTCAAATATTTTAAATCTCCTGTATTCAAAAATATTTATTGAGCACACACTGTCAAGCCCTGGGATACCTCAGTGTCCAAACATAGTCCCTCCCTCAAATGCTTGTGGTCCACTGCAGAAGGAGACGTACCCCTGACTGCAGTGCAAGATTGTTGTGGTGGAGATCCAGACATAGTGGCTGCTGTGGGAGCTGGAGGAGGGTACCCTCACATCTTGGCCAGAAATGAAGCAGATATTTTCGAAAAGTTACCCAGAGAGTGAAATTCCACACCCCGGACTTTTATTAAATCCCCTATTGACAGAGCAGGGAAGGTACCTGAGAGATCTTTGAAACTAGTATTCCCTCCCAAAGTGGGTTCTGAGAAATTCTAGTTTTGTGGTGTGTCAGTAGACATTACTCAAAGAAATTTTCCAAGGTCAAGGTAGTTTGCAAAATGCTGAGTCAAGCAAAAAAAACTAAGCTGGTTTCTATGCTGAAGGCCTTATCAGTCTTGATCTGTTTAGTCATTGCTTTCTGAAATCTATAAGGAAGGTGATGGCTCCAGCATGAAACATGGTGCCGTATTTTCAGGAGCCTCTCAAAAGACTAGTGCTCCCTGGTGTTACCTGGGAAACTCTAATCTAGTTCAACTCCCTTGTTAACAGATAAAGGAAACTGAGGCCGAGAAAGTGACTGGCACTTGCCCAATGTTTTACGGGGAGCAGAAGGACCAAGCTAGGACTAAAACTCAAGCTAGGCTCCTTCCCTGAAAGAAGGCTTTTCAGGGTGTGTGGTTTGGGCTTTGAGTGCTAGTGGCATATAAGAAGAGTGGGATCCATGTGGGCTGAAGCAGTCCTGGAAAGATTCCTGGAGGAGGTAGGATATGAGCTGGGAAGTCTAGGGCCCCTGGTTGCCATTGACTCATGACTTTATTGTCTAAACAGTAGTACCACTGCGAATCAGATATACACTCACTGATGCCCAGTTTGCTTGGAAAGGACTTCAGATTGGGCAAGGCTTCCCACCAGAGAGAGATTAGTCCCTGAACTCACAAAGGTTGCAAGCACTTGTAAGTGCGTTTTCCAGGTCCTCTCTTCCTGGAAGCCTTGCCTGACTGCACTGCAATCTCTAAGTCAAAATGATCTCTCACCCAAATTCTTCCCTTGGGTGTCATTTTATTGTGAGTTTTGTTTTTAGGCAGTGTGAGAGCAGAGCTGGTGGTTTAGTCTTCTTTGTTATAGTTAATGTTTATCAGGAATTCACTGTGTGCCAGGCACAGCACTCAGTGTTTCCCCTTCTCATTTACCTTCTCCACGCAGTCGCTTTTCTAACCTCATTTTATGAAGGAGAAGAGGAGAAAACTGAGGCTCAGGAGGTTGAAGTGACTTGCTTGAGAACATGGACCGGTAAATGATGCAGAGACTCAAACCCAGGCCTTCGTGTCTCTTTAAGTGTCTGGCTTGTGAAATTGGACAAAACTGAATCATGGATAACTCACAAGCATCCTACTCTCCCTGGGGTAGTGGTCTGAAGCCCGGTTTCTCCTGTGTCTACAAGGCAGGAGTTGGGGCCCCTGCCCAGCAACCATGTTCCACGCTCAGCACTGTTGACTGTAAGAGGATCCAGGGCTGTGTCCTTCTACACCTGCAATGTAGAAGGGCAAGAATCATAGACTGACAGCTGGCATGGCCCCCAGGCTCCCATACCCACTGCCCCTGTGTCTGACTTGCCCAAGACCTTTAGGAGTCCTTATTTCACTCTACCTCATGTCGCTCCAGAACTTTCCACACTCGGAGCCCGGCAGTTTTTCCACCAATTACCCCCATCTCAACCCTCACCTTTCTTTATGGACAGAAAAACTTGGACCCAGGGTTCACAGCTGTTGTCCATGTGGATGAAATTTAACAGTGGTGACACCCAAGAAGCAGCCTGCCTTGGTTTAGGCCAGGGGCTGGGGTCTTCTTTCTTCCATAATTAAAAATTCACCAGTGAAGACAGATTGCTCATCAATCTTTCATCCCAACAGTTCGCTCTGGGGAAGAAAGGGGCACCGGCCTCGTTGCCCATAGCCCAGGACCTTGCTCATGTGCGTGAGTTCATGTGCGGAGCAGGCAGGCCCACCCAACCCGGGAAGGCCCCTTGAATTTCACAGGGCACTGGGTGTGACAGATGGCAAATGCTGAGCTTTCTGCCTCCCTTAACCTGAGATGTCAGGAAGAGGCCCACACATTAAGATCAGAAAGTGAGTGTATGGAGCAAAACGGTCAGGGGGCATTTGAATAGTCACGTGGCTAGTCTTATCCAATGGAAACTAGGGGAGATACACACTTAAAGTTGCTAAGAGAGTAGATCTTAAATGTTCTCACCACAAAAAAAGAAATGGTAATGCTGTGATGTGACGGAGGTGTTATCATTACTGAGTATATCAGATCAATACATTTTACACCTTAAACATACACAATGTTATATGTCAGTTCTATGAAGAAATATATATACTCCATGTTTTAGCCAAGTGGGAAAACTTAATGCAAACAAGCAAACAGTGGGATAAGGTGTTTGAAGATCTCAGCACAGGGCCAGCCTAGAGAAAGCACCCTCGTCGGCAATGCTAGTTATTATTGTCAATGGGGTTGCCTCTGCCTCAGAACTCACCGACTATGCTGGTCTAAGGATGTTAAGTAACTTTCCAGGGACTGAATTTGCTAATCGGTAACATGGGAATCTTAACAGTGCCTCCCTTGGGAAGTTGGGGTGAGGTGTGAATGAACCGGGGATCCCTTGATGTTGTAAAATTGAGTAAGCCCAGCTTGACATCAGTCGCCTGACACAGCCAGGCCCTCATGTGTCCTGGGCCAGGAGGAAAGGACAGCCTGGCGGACAAAGCACTGGCTCTGTCTGCTTGCGTAGTCTGTGTAAGCCCCACCCATTTCCTGGCCTCAGTTTTCCTGTATGACCAAAGTAGGTACCAGAGCAGATGATTTCCTGAGTCACTTCCGATTCTGGGTTCCACGAAACCCTGCACATGGCTGCCTCTTGTCAGGCTAGTGCTTTTCCCAGAAGAGATTTGGGGAGGGGAGCCCTCCGCTGGCCACTTTGTGCGTCCTGTGACCACTGTGTCAGCCTCGTGCTGGCAGCTGTGCTCCTGGACCTCTGGGAACCTGGGCTGGACTGTCCTTCCCAGAATGGAACAGCCTGCCTCCACAGTGAGAGGAATTTGAAGGGTGTCTAGTGGAAGAGAACAGGCAGAGGCAGTGAGGGGGACTCGGATCTGGGCTAAAGCTCCAAATGCTGGGGGCAAGGGCAGGGGCAGGCACTGGGGGATATGGCAGAAAACTGGAGTTCGGGCCAGGTGAGCCAGGGCAGAGGCTCAGCACCAACTAATAGTCCTTGGGGTAAAACTGAGCTCCTGACACTTGGGAGGACCTGGTTAGCCTTGCCTTGGGGTCTGAGGCTCCTGTGGGTGAACAGAAACAGGACCACTGTGCTAGACATCTGCCATTTACCCCTTGAGACTCACTCTCCATCTTTTCCCCCCACCTGTGCTCCAGGAGGTGTCTTGTATGCATCAGTGCCCCTTTTCCCCTCTGACTTCCTGTTGACTTTGACCAACATGGAGCTCTGGCAGGCGAGTGAGGAGGGAGAAACGTTAGGGTATTTAGTCTCTCAGCATGCTCTCTCCCTCAGAGTCACCTTGAGTTGGCTGCATGCCCTGATCACGGGTGACAACTCTGTCGGGGTCTCTTCCAAGTAGCCCTCTCTGTGCCTGGTCTGGAAACCATTCTCTCCTCCCACCCCCTTCCAGACTAGGGGTGGTAGCAAAGGAACGCTCATTTCTCCTCTCCTGCCCATGCCTTTGTCAAGATGTCCTTTATTAAACCCTCAGGACCCTGTCTGATTCATCTCTACAGCTGCAGAGCAGGAATGTTGGGAAAAGACCCTGGAGAAGGGGCAGCTGGGCTCCCCATCCAAACTTTGTCTGGAGTCTGCCCCAGTCTTCTTTCCCTTGATTTCTCCAAGGGACGGTCCTGGCATTCTCCCTCCGGACTTCTCAATTTATGTGTCTGGAGCAGGAAAAGGGAAGGGAGGGGTGGGAGCCCAGGCAAACCCAAAAGGTGAACATGCTGGCCTTTCAAGTCAAGGGCAGGCACCAGAGCAGGGGCTGACCTCCAGGTAGGGGGCAGAGGGTGATGGCAGACAGGTTGGGATAGAGGAGCATTTGTGGACCTACAGGAGTAGCCCATGTGGATCCAGCCCTGCAGCATCCTGCTGGCACTCAGCCCAGAGGTGCAGCTCTCCCCAAGGGATTCAGATAGTAAGACTAATACATGAAACGCCTTGGTTTCTAAATACTGGAATCAGTTCAAATATTAAAATTTTAACCAAATATTACATTTGAAACAGCCAGATATGGATCCCTGGCCACCAGTTTGTGACCTATAAAATACAAGCCCCTCTGATGGGTCTTTCTGATCTCTTTGCTTGTAGGTTTCCCACACCTGGAACCATACTGCGAGCAGCACAGGAGACAGGTGAGTGTTTGAACAAGACCCTTGGTTCACCTGGGGGACTCAGACTCCCTACCCACAGCAGTGTGCACACTTCAGCGACGTTAGTGCCCCAGAGCTGTTAGTGGTTTGCAAACCACCTGTCTGTACAGCCAACCCCACCCTATCTCCCCACCCCTGCTGCTCTGACCACCTTTCCAATACTGAAGCTCTCAGCAGCCACTCCCAAACACCTGTGGGCCTGCAGGTAGCAGGGAGGAAGCGGGAAGCTCCCAGCTGATGGGAAGCTGCAGTTTGGACCTATTTCCTGCATGTATGACTTCTCCCCTTTCCAGTCCCCACAGAGCCTGGGTGTTGTCATCTTTACTTCGGTGTGATATTCTACCAAATAGAGGTGCACTTGGATTAGTAAATGTCCTTTTGAGATAAAGAGCAGTATTTCTGTACGGACTGCCTATCATATCAGACATTCATCCTCTAGTATCTTTTAACACAATCATGGAAGTTTTGTTTGTTTGGGGAAGGGGTACTTGAGAAGGAGGAGTAATGTGCCCAGGGCCTGAGCCCAGCCTGAGCCTGAAGAGGCCTATCCTCTGGGAGCTTAATGACTGTGAGTCCATCCATTTACAAATGAGCATTTGGGGACACAGTCCCCCTGGCCTGGGGCACTGCCTGGGAGTTCTGCCAGTGGCCCCGGGCTACTACTTCCCCAGCAACGTCTAAGAAATTGTCCTTCACGGTGTGTGCTTGTGCTTGTGTGGACCTGGCTTCATTCCTAGATGGAATAAGCTTGCTCCTGTGTTTGATAGAATAGAGTCTTCCCCAACCAGTGCCCCTCCCCATGACCTGTCATAGCACCCAAATTGCCACCATCTGTGTCACTCCTTAGGAGCGGATGAGAACACTTTAAAAGCTTCCATCGAAATGTCATCTGTAGGTTAGTAGTGGTTATTTCTAAGTTATGAGAATATGAGCAATTTCTGTTTTCTGTATTCCAAGTTTTATGTAATAAGTATGTGTTACTTTAACCCCCAACCCTCACCCCCGAATGCTATCTGGAGTGGTCCAGCAACCCATGGGCATCCATGTCCATTGTAGAAATGGTCTGACCAGAGTGACCAGAATAGCCCCAGAAGATAGCAGGGTTTGGCAAACTAGGACATGGAACAGGTAACTTTTGATGGAGAAGTAAAAGGTGATACTAGGAAGGATTAAAGATCTATCAAAAGTGAATGCAGCCTCCTCCTCTGATTTTCCTGTGGTCATGAGCTAAAGAGACAAATTATTTTCTGAAAATAATGTGGACTTGGTTTGTCCCTTTGTTCAACTGCTTATCACCTCAGAATATAATTGTTTCTCCCTCTCCACACTCCGCTCCTCCAAGAGCAGGGCCCTATCTACTCTGCATTTCCAGGGCTCAGCAAGGTGTTAATTGTATGGAAACTTATATTTGCTGAGTCCCTGTCCCATGACAACCACAGAACTAAGGATGTGATGGGAATCTCTTACTTCATTTGATCCTGAAAACAAGACAGAATGCTTCTCCCCATTCTGCATGTAAGGAGACTGAGGCTCAGAGAGGTGAAGCAATTTGCCCAAGGTCATACCTGGTGAGAGGCTGGATAGGAACCCATGTCCATCTGACTTCAAAGACCTAATTTTTTTCCACCACATGCCTGTGAAAGCAACGTCACTTTTTTAAAAGGTTGGAAAATACAGATAACAATTGATTCACAGTTTTACGTTCTTGTTGCCACAGGGTTTTATTCTTCCTCTTTTTATCTATCTATACTTGCTCTAACATGCTACTACATTCTTCTCTAGGCTGTCACACCACTATGTCTGTTCTCAAACAGTCAATGCGTCAGTAAGAATTTGTGATCCAGATGAGCAGGTAGAGGATCACCTGGTGGGGTCAGGTGGGCCTTGTTGGCTCATGTGCCTGTGAGGCACACACCAGCCCTACCTCCTTTCAGCCCTGCACACCCAGTGCCTCATGTTGCCAGTGAAATCAGAGGGTGGAACAGGACATCTGGGCTGGATCTGGGAGCCATCCTGGAGTCGTCCTGTCCCTATAGACCCTGTCCTAGGGTAGTGGTTAAACTCTTCGTGGTAGAGCCAGGGAAAACTGAATTTCGGTCCTGACTACTTCATTCCCAAATTGTATGTAGCCTTGGACAAGTGAGTGACAGTACTTCTCTGTGCCTCAGTTTCCCAATCTGTAAAATGCATACCTACTCCATCGAGTGTTGTGATTATAGCCAGAATACCTCCTTCCCTTTCCTTTCTAAGTAACCAGGCTCCACCTGAACTGAAGGGCAACTTTTTCATAGCCAGGGATGGATATCAGTTTCTGGCATTGACTATATCCATATAACGTAGGTTTTCTTTGTTCTTCCTTTTGTATTTTTTTAAAGATTTGAAATTACTACATAGATTCTAGGGAGCTTTTAACATGTGTGATTAGAAGTTGTTACACCCCCAAAGTGGCATAACTTTATAGAAAATTTTAGGAATTTAAAAATTTTTTCTCTTTCAAAATGTGAATAACCAGTACATTCCACTTTTAGCAAATATGCCCTGAGGAAATAGTAAGACACATACTAAGATTTACCTACAGAGATGTTTAGGCAGCATTGTTTTTATCGGTGAAAGCCAGGGAACACCCATGAGTGCAATAACAGGGATTGGGGTTCTCATGGCACATGTAGATTGTGAAAGGCTCTAGGCAGCCATTGTATATGGTGGTTCAGATGAATTTTTAATAACGTAGGGGGAAATATTCAGATTCCAGTGCTAAGTGAAAAGGCAAATTGCCAAAACTAATCCTAACTGCATTTTTAAAAACAGGTAGAAAGGAACATAAGTAAACAGAGTAGGAAAAAGAGAGAGAGAATGAGAGGGTGGGGAAGTGTGGGAGGGTAACAGGTAAGTTATTTTCTTCTTTGTGCTTTTCTGCATTTTCTGTATCCCACAGTGGGATGTTCACTGTGTATATTATTATCACAAAGAGTAGTTATAGTTAGGAAAAATTATCTGCCCCCACCATATGCATGTATGTGTGCCAGTTAGCAATATATAGTGGCATTTTCCACTCAAAAGAGTTCTTTTTCTCAAAACGTTTTTTTATCCAAAGCCAATGCCAATGTCATGTGGTCTTCCATCCCTAGAACTGTCTTTGGGGGTCTATATTAGTTTGCTAAGGCTGCCATAACAAAATACCACCGACTACATGGCTTAGGCAATAGAAATGTATTTCCTCACAGTTCTGGAAACTAGAAGGCCAAGATCAAGATGTTGGCAAATGTGGTTTCTTCTGAGGCCCTTCTCCTTGGCTTGTAGAGAGCCACCTTCTCGCAGTGTCCTCACATGTTCTTCCCTTGTCTGTGTTGTCTATGCCCTAATCCTTCCTTCTTATAGGTCCATCAGTCATATTGGATTAGGTCCACCCTAATGACCTCATTTTTCCTTAATCACCTCTTTGGAGACTATCTCCATTCTGGGCTGCTGGAGTTAGGGTTTCAACAAATGAATTTTGGGGTCACAACTCGGCTCATAATAGGGGCAGCATGCCTACTTCTGGTGACTGTGACTAACTATTTTGCAGAGCACTGAGCTTGAAGCTTGAGTAGGAGCAGGGGAATGTAGATGAAGAAGACATTGTCCCTTCCTAGAAGTCCCCAGGGAAGTATAATGCATATACCTAATGCAAGGAGTATACCCCCCTCTCTCCAGCAGGACCCAGAGCAAAAGTATAACCCTTCCTAGCTGAGCTTATCCATCACTAATTGGCTGCTGAAGGTTAGAGCAAAAGAGTTCAGTCCACAAAAATTAATTTTACTAAGAAACTCTCATGCACTTGTACTATGCTAAGATGTAGTAAGGTAGCTATAAATAATTAAATCATTCAAATGGGCTTCAAAAATAATTTTTCTTAGCATCAACTCAAAAACTATTTTGACTTATAAAATCAATGGTGGAGAGAAGGAAAAGGATGAGCAAGTCAGGTATGGAAAGTGTGGTTGTTGAGTTAGTGGAAGCAATGCTGATTATGTCGGTGGGTAATGAGAGAGAAAGTTACTGAGAGTTAGAGTGATAGGGAGAAGCTGAGGCAGGCATCCAGTGGCAAGCAGGCACCTTAGATTTAAGGTGAAAGGTAATAGGGAGCCATAGCAGGTTCTTGAGCAGAGGTGGAACAGAATGAGAACAGAGCTAAGAGAGACTAATGCAGAAAAATCTAGCTAGGAAGCTTTGCAGATGTGTTGGGATGAGGTACTAGATGTATAAATGGCACTTCAGAAGAAGATTTGGGAAGATGTTATTAGTGCTATTTCATTTTTCTGGGCCTTTGTCCAAGCCTTTTCCTCTAATTCACCCCCAACCTGGTAAACTCCTAAGTGCCCTTTAAGGCCCCCTTCGTGGAGCCTCTCTGCCCTGAAGCTCCTAGGAAGTCACTCCTTCTCTTGGGCTTCTCCCCGATTAGAGCACAGGCATACCATATTATTGGGATCTGACGACACATCCTCCTGTTTGCTCTGGACCTCATTCAGCTGAGAAGTGGGTGCTCAGCAAGTGTCTGTGGGGGCAAGATTGATGATGTAAGGGAAACCAGTGATTAGGCTGCAGAGGCAGGTAGGTGAAAACAGGATTCCAGGGTGAGTCTATAAAATTTTACTAATTATCAAGGTTCCTATTTCGAGTGTGGCACAGCTAAGAGAGGAGTAAGTAAGGTCCCTACCCTTGTGGAGTTTACAGCCGAATAGGGAAACAGGTGATAAAATAATAATTATAACATGATGAGTGCTATGAAGCCAGTTGGCTCTGAGAGCCTAATAGTGGGGAAGGATGGTAGAGACAAAGAAGGCTTCCTTGAAGAAGCACTTATTTACGATGAAAATTGCTTCCTTTTCCATCTACTTGAGTAGGGAGGTCATAGGTGTTAGATAATGGACCAAAATGGAGGTGAGAAAAAGGGAAGCCTACAAAGGGCACAGCCAACACGAAGGTCCTGCAGTGAGTGAGGAGCGTTGGAAACACAGAAACTAGCTTCACGGGGGGGAAGGGGGGGGGGGCTGCTGAAGGAAGGGGGACAGCATCCTAAGGCCACTGCTGTCAGAAGCATTTAGATTTTAGCCTAAGAACACCAGGAAGCTACTGGAGGGTTATAGTCAAGGAGTGATGGGGACAGATTTCTGTTTTTAAAAGACTTCCCTGGCTGCTGCTATGGTGTGAATAGATGGCTGGGAGCAGGAAAGGGGCCAGTTGGGAGGCTGATGCAGTTGTTCAGACGAGAAATGGTGGTGGCCTGGACTCGGTGGTTGTGGGTGGTGAGAAGTGGACAGAAAAGAATGACAGTCAAGATGTGGGCCGAAAGGGAGAGAGAGTCAACAATGACTCCACGTTTTGGATTTAGGTGAGGGCAGAAAAGAGGACATTCACAGAGATATTTGGGGGGTGCCTTTGCCAAACACACTTCATGTTGAGCCCCAGTAGTCCTATGTCAGCCCCTCAGAGGGGTTGTGAATCACATGGACCCCAGCAGGTCAGTGGACAGGAATGGCAGGGCCTCTCAAAGTCTAGGGAGGTGAAGAGGCCACTGGCTTGAGGCCCAGGGTCAGGGTCCAGCCTGCGTCCCAGAACTGAGCCCAGGATCTTGGAGTCGTGGAGGGGATGGATGATTGAGGAAACCTGGTCCCACAATGCATGACAGTTTGTTTCAGCATTTTCCTCTGATTCAGCAAAAATCTGTTTTCTCAGCACCTTTCCTGGAAAACTGACAATTGATCATTATTCCTAGAGATTTGCTTGGTACTCACTTTTTATTTCTTGCTCACATGTCCTGGGGTTTCCTGTCCCGGTAGATGTTCACACAGGAGTAACCTAAATAACATATGATGGGTCTGCTCCATCCACTTCTCAGATAACTCTGGCAGTGACTCTGGGACACAGGCCAGGAGATATTAGCATTCTCCCATTCTGCAGATAACAAAACTGAGGCTCACAGAGAGGAGGCACTTGTCCAAAGTCACACAGCTCAGAAATGGGAGAAATAAGACTAAACCCCAAGTAAGGAGTTTCCATGTCCAGTGCATTTTTCTCAGTAGTTTTTTCTGTCTTTAATTTCTTAGTAACTTTTGAAGTAAATGGTCTACCACATTTTGCTTTCTGTTTGTTGCCTGCTAACAAAGCATTTTTTAAAGGGTTTAAACTGTATAGACCTATTGTGATTCCTGCCACATCTAGGTTAAATAAGCCTGTAACAACCAGCTGCAAAGCAAGAGATTCCGTGAGATACTAGATCATTTGTATGAAACCTTTCCCTGCATCTGGCCAGTTTTCTTGGCAGCATATATGTATTCATTTGACAAATATTTATTAAACCGAGTACTGGGAATACAGCAGCAAACCATGTGGCTGTGGTCCCTGTCCTCAGAGAGCTGAAATTCTACGAAGGGAGAAGGATGATAAGCAATTACAGACAGGTATAATACACCATAAAGGCTCTCGGGGAGAATAAAGCCAGTGAGAGGAGAGAGAGGAGGGGAGGGGTTGGAGGGTGGGCAGGGAAAACCTCTCTGAGGAGGTGGCCTTTAGGACTAGAATGAAAGGAATGAGAACCTAGAACATTCCAGGGAAAAGGAAAAGCATAGCCCTAAGGCAGGTGAAGGCTTGGGCTATCCAGGGAATATGGAGGAGCCAGGATGGCAAGAAATAGAGCAGGGAAGCGAGTGGTAGGAAGTGAGGTCAGGGAGAGAGGTGAGTTGTCAGACAGACAGTGAGAACTTTGCTTCATTTCAGGTGGGATGGGGGCATGTGAGAACTCAGGCAGGGGAGTGACTCAGGCTGACTTGCCTTAATGGAAGCCCCCTGGGTACATGAATGGAAGCATGGAGACCAGGAAGGAGGCTGCAACAGTAACTCGGGGGAGAGAAGATGGGGTGAGATCAGGACAGCATCAGAAGGTGGAGAAAGCAACCCTGTATTCTGAGTAAAGGTTGAGCTGATTGGACCCACTCTTAGAGTGCATATTGGGGAAGAGGGAAGGCGAGGAATCATGGGTGATGCTTGAGGTGTATTTCTGACACCAGCTGGGGTGCTGAAATTCAAATCTGGCGCTAACTTCCCAGAGTTAGCACAGATCCTGCCCCCCCTCTCTGCCCCCCCCCCCCCAGTTAAAGAACACAGTTCCCAAGGAGACTGTCTCCACTTCAGGTGTCAGCTGCAAGTGGGGTCCCCAGCCTACCTCATTTCTGATGGGCCAGATACAAATCTGCGGGTTCCCACCCCACTCTGGTTTGATAACTTGCTGGAATGACTCACAGAACTTGGGAAAGTGCTATACTTAGAATTGCAGTTCTGTTATAAAGGTTACGGATCAGGACCAGCCAAATGAAGAGAGACACAAGGTGAGGTCTGGCAGGGTTCCACAAGGGACATGGCCACCCTATGGCACATTGATTGTTCACCCACCAAGATCCACTGAGCTCCTGAGATTTTAGATTTTATTGGGGTTTCATTATGCAGGCACAGGTGATTGAAAATCTCCATCCTCCCTCTCCGAACTCAAAGCCCATCTTCTAACCCCTGAGTTGGTCTACCTGGTGATCAGCTGCCATCCCAACTTAGCTGGTTAGCACAAACTCATGTGTGGTCCCCAAGGCTCTGTTCCAAGGATATAGTCTCCATCCCAGGAACCAGGGGCAAAAATCAAATTCTTTATTATACAACAGGATCTAGAGGCAAATGAGTCTGAGGATGCCTGGCCCCTTCCTACTCCCACCCATTCTTACCAGTTAGCCTCAGGGCCAGTTCTTAAAAAGCCAGTGCTTGGCAGGTTACCTGCTTCCTATCTCATAGCTTTCTGGAACTTCCCTACCTAGTTCTCAGTATCTTCCATGAGCCCCTGGGAGAGGCAGTTAGGAGAGAGGAAAGCACATCTCTTGAGCAGTTGCCATGTGCAAGTGCCATGTCCAGAGCTTTGTGGGCACTACTTCACTTGAGACTTGCATCATTTCTGAAAGGGGTGGGCATCGCTCTCTCCATTTTACATGCAGGCAGACTGAGGCTCAGAGAGGCCAAGTAACTTACCTTGGATGACCCAATCAGTAAGCACCCAGAGCAGGATGGGAAGCAGTGTCCGTGGGACCACAAGCCTGAGTCTGGAGTCTGCCTCCTGCTGCCCCTCAGGTGTGATCTGTGAGGCTGCGGGACATTGATCCTGAGCTAGTCTCTCAGCTGCTCCTTTCTCCTCCCTCGTCTTTGCAACACTAGGGCCTGCTCTCCTCAAATGCAGTTCACATTGGACTCTACTTTGGGAATCCCTTGGGCAAATCTTGGGGAAGCCCAAGGTCCTAGAAATGCCCCTAAACGAGGCCACTCAAAAACTAAGCAAAGAAAATGAGAAGCTTTAAGAGTCCAGAGGACAGAACTGATTGATCAGGGCTAGAAGGAAGGCTTGGGCCAGAGCCCAGAATAGTGGAATCTTTTCCTAAGGATGGCTGCATGAATAGATGAGAGACAGAAAAAGGAAAAAAAGGTGGGCCAGGGAGAAACAAAGGAACCAGCAATGGTCAGAGAGGGTAGGGTGAGTCACAGCTTTTTCCAGACCTGTAATGAGTCCATTGGGAATGTGAAATGACATCAGAAGCAGCACAGTGCGGGGGGGTGAGAGAGAGGGAGCTTTATGGGGTCATTCACTGTCTGGCCATGAACTCACCCATGAACAGACCAAAGGCACCATAGTGTCCCAGTGATATTCACCTCTTGGCCCTGAAACATCAAAAGATGCTGAATTTGCAAGTGAGTTCTGCTGTTCGTTATGTTGTGAATTTTATACCGATTCCCATTAAAACAAAACCAAAAACCTGGTAGGCAAAGAAGTTAACTCTCATAGGGTTCACCTTCAGCTACCTGGAACTCCCTCCACAGCCCCTCCCCTTGCATAACGGTCAGAGGGCCTTCCTCCACGCTGTCCAGTGACATTTTTCTGTTGGCAAATGGTTTACATCCACCCTCACCAATGACCTTTAGTTATATGTTCTTTAGTTTAGTTCTTTAATTTTCTACTTCATTTTGCGCACACCCGTGAAGATCCCAGCTTCAGTCAGCCAGGCGTGCCAGGGAGGCTCGTAGTAGCAGGACTGATCAATGCCGGGAGGCTGCTTGCAGCTGCCAGAGCCGCAGTCCCGGGTGGGGGTTGGCTGCGGGCTCTGCAGCAGTGGCTCTGTCCGCCTCTGATGCTGGCAGCCAGAGCTCCGGACAGCTGCTTGCCCTGCAGAAGAGCCCAGGCCACCGGAGAGGTTTGCTCCTCTGACAGCGCTGGCCCAGAGCACACAGAAAGGTGAGTGAGGGGCTGCAGGTGCTGTGGAGACTGGGAAGGAGCCATGGGCTCTGGGACTTCTAGAAAAACAAAGCTGATAAAGCTGTTGCTGAAGGAGGAAATAGCTCAAGAGCTATTCCTGGTGATTCTATGAAGTAGCAGCAGGACTTGGCTCTGTCTACACTTGAGGTGGCCCAGAATTCTGGGGAAGGGAGGTTGCTATTGGCTTGCACCCAAAGCAAGGTGGTTATAGGACTTCCCCGAAGGACTTGCGTTTCTTCCCTCATTCTTTGCCAGGACCATATACATGCCAGGCTCCCTACTGGGTACCAGGGGATTCTAGGCCTCTACCTAGAAATACTCCTAGTTTTGCCAGGAGGATGGTTGTTCAGATAACTGTAGTGTCATGTGATATATGAAAGGAGAGGGTCTATCCAAGTCAGGAAGAGGTTGACTGGGCTTCGGGTTGCTAGAGAGTATTTTTCAGATAAGGGACCATTTGGGTTGGGTCTTGAAGGATGAGTAGGAGTTCCTCAGAAGGCAGCCAAGATGTTATGGACATACAAAAATATAACAATGTGTGGTAATGGGCTCATCAGGCCTGAGCAGAGGCTACAGAAAGTTAGCAAAAGTGTCCAATAGGTCCATATCATGAAAGGCCTCAAATGCCAGGTAAAGGAGTTTGAACTCAGTCCTGCAGGTAGGTAAGAGGCACTGAGACTTTAAAACAGTGGTATGACATGGTCATTTTTGCATTTTAGAAAACTCAAACTGGCTACAGTATGGACAGGGTGAGGAGAAACACCAGAAGATCCTGAAGAGAAAAACGTGACCTCAGAGTCATGGAGGCCAAGGCTTTAGACTGAGACCATGGAGTCAGGAGTTGGGAACAGGGGGCAGAACTGTTCTTTTCTGAGGTTGAGTGGCAAGGCTGCTGAAGGATCAACTGTGAGGGAAAAGGAGGGCAGGGTACTGGGTGGGCAATAGGGCCTTTTGATGAAAGGGGAGATGAGGATGAGAGGAACGGGTGGAGGAGGGAAGGAGGTAATGAACTCAGTGGGAATATTTCTGGAGGTTCCTAGTCAAAGCTGGATTCCTATTACTCCACATGTGGACACTGAACTTGTGATATCAGCCATCAGTCAGTCAGCAAGGTCTTACCCTGCACCTACTGTGTGCTTAGCCTCATATTGGGAATCCTACTGAGTACAAATATGAAAAAGAGGTGTCACATCCCCACTGTGGGCATATTTTTCAAATATTAAAAGGGAATGCGACTGTGCAGAGCCTAAGCTTGAAGTTAGGCATTTAGAATGACCTCGTGTCTTGGCTAGATGCCAGGAGACCCTGGATAGGGTGGCAAAGGGGCAGGAGAGGGGTGACTAGAGACTAGTTAATTGAGCATTGCCTCTGCCCACCATTGGCCTTTCTCCTAGGAGGCCAGAGATTTTGCTTGGCTTTGGAAAAGACCTTAAGGTTAGTAGAAAGCCCCGGTGCTGGAGGTGTGGGGGATCTACCCGGTCAAAGTCACCAGGACAGACAATTCCATTGTACTGTGCTGGGAATTTCCATTTCTGGACATATTCAATCCTCGCACAAGAGGATCAGAGAGGCAAAGCATCTAGCCATTGTCACACAGCCAATACATAGTAGAACTGGGTGCCTGCCCAAGCCTGGCCAACTTGGGTGTAGGATTTCTCTCTCCCTATACTGACCACAACACTAGTGGTGCACTTCAGTCTCTGGGTGAATTGAGACAGTACATTTAAAAACAGTTGGAAATTCATCCCAGAATTATAAAAATAGAGGGGTGTGTGTGTGTAGACTCCTTCATCATACTTGCATTTATTGAGTGCCTACTTTGTGCCAGGCCTTGGGAATATAGCAGTGACTGAGACCAACATTGTCCAAGCCTTCAGGGAGTCATGGATGGGCATATGGGGAAGGCCTATTACATAAGCAGATATGTACAAACACGAGCACACACATAGGCATGCCTTGGAGTTCTAAACCAATGTTAGGAGGATAGACACATTCCCCTCACCCAGACACACACAAATACATGGCCCCATGCTCACACTCACAATATCCACAGCTTCATGCACACCTGTTCACCCACAGGAGTTAACTAAGGAGAGGGATCTAGAACTATAGCCTGATACGGTAGCAGGCAGATTTGAAGTGCCGCCTGCCTTACTTCTTCAGAAAGGCCATCACAGGATCTCAGTGCAAGCTCCTATATCCGCCTCCCTCCTCCCACCAGTCACAGCTGAGCTCCTGGAGCTAGATGGTGCAGACTGCAGCTTTGCCCAAGGACTCTGCTGAGAGTCGTCATCACCATCTGTTAAACATGGGCTTAGGCGCTTGGTGTGCATTGTCTCCTATCACCTTTACTCCAGCCCTGGAGGTTGTTACCTCCATTTTATAGGTTAGGAAACCAAGGCTTACAATACTGGTGAAGCCAAACAAAATATACCTGGGGATTTCAGTCTGCAGTATCTCCTGGGACCTCTTGTCTAGGGTCTCATTCAGCTTGAGTGACAGAGCCTGGACTTGAACCCTGCACTCCTGCACAGAAACAGCAGCCCTGTGCAAGGGCTGCTCAGGATAACCTGGATGCCAGGGGCCACCTTGAACAGTGGAGTCTTGAAGTCTTTCCTGTCACTTTCTAAAAAGCTGAGACCTCCCAGGACAGGGGCACTTCTTTCCTGACACTCCAGGCCTGGTTCCTGGAGCCACTGTCCAGTTTCCTTCCAGCATGGCCCCTTTGGGCAATGACTTATCAGGTGAGAAGAAAGACTTTGAGCCTAACAGAGAGGCAGAAGGCTACTGCTCAGGGTGGTGATCAGGCCAGCTTTGCACTCCCCACCCCACTCTAGCCTGTCTCTCCACCATACACTGGGGATAATTGTATTCCACATTGGGTTCTTTTGAGTGTTAAATAAGTTTGCACATGTGAAATACTTATCCCAGAGCTTGCATACAGGCCAGCACTATTGTTTTGTTACTATTAGCATCTGTCCATCCACCCACTAGTGATTTCCTGCAGGCCTCTCTGGTGGAGGAATCAGTGTGCTATGCTGTAGAGAGATGGGAGAAGCTCACTTTCTAATAGGGAGATGGAAGTATGAATAAACAAGGGTGCTTTGATGTTGCAGGGGGATGTTTCCTCATCAGACAGGGTGAGAAAGGAGATTCCAGGAAGAGGAACCAGCAAAGGCAAAAGGTCAGAGCAAGAACAGTCAGATGCACTGGAGAAGCTAGATATGGAACGGGAAGAGCAGGTTCTAATATCCACAGGACCCAGACACATGAGCTAATTGAGAGAAGCAGACTGGGTGCATGGCAATATGGAGGGGTGGGGGACTGTGGCCAACTGGAAAGTGCTTGCCAGCTCTGGGGGAAATAGGACTCATCTCTAGGCAATTGTTGTTGTGAAGGAAAGCTGGCCCAGTATTGCTAGGTCTTCCAGGTTTTTAAGAGATGCCAGCAACCTAGGTTTTTATGTGAAATCTCGTAACTTTGAAATATGGGGCCAACACTAGGGAAGCCAAACAAATTATACCTGGTGACTGTAATCTGCAGCCTCAACTGTTGACCCTACAGTGGGGTAGATGGTGAGTGGTGGCACCAGAGGAAATGTAGCTGTGGTTCCAGACTCTACGTTGTGCCGGGAGGCTGGGTCTGACATTTGGGGCCAGGACCTGCCACATAGGTGATGCCTAATCCACACTTGCTCTACAGATGAGTCGGAGAATTTGGACTTTATCTGGACAGTCAGGGGAGACTCTGAGGTTGGGAGCAGAGGAATGATGCAATGGGAAGTTTGTCTTATGGCTATCACTCCACATGCCACAGGGAAGCTGGCTTGGACGGGGGGCAGATGACAGGTCAGGATGCTTAGCAGGACTCCAGGCAGAAGGTCATACTGCCCAGGACCAAGACTATTGGGTGAGAGGAGAGGAGTCCAATCTATGCAGAGATGAACTTGGAGAGTGCAGGAGAGGGGAGGCCAGGGTGTCCCACCAGCTCCCTGACCCACCTAGTGACCCAGTGGTGCTTCTCACTAAAGTAAGGAATTGGGAGTGAGAAGTGTGCAAGGGCGTAAGAGGAAGGATGATAAGTCTGGTTTGGGCCAAGTTAAGGTTAGATGCCCAGGGGACACCCAAGGAAAGATGTGTCACTGCCAAACATGCAGGTCTCAAGAGAAGGAAGGCTGAGGACTCAAAGTTACATCCCCATTTGGCTTTCACTGGCTCTCCAGGGACCCCTAAGATCATTGTGCTCTGTAGTCTGAGTGGAGAAGTTTATTTCTTGGGTTTTGGTTTGTGTTTTGTTCCTAGAAAGGCTGAAGAGGGAGAAGGTGGGTTGATCCTTAGTGCCAGAACAGATATCTGTGAACACATCCATTCTGATAGACTCTCCCCACCCACACCCCATGATGTGGGCAGCTGGTTGTGGGGCAGGAACACATGGGTTACCCAGGCCCCGTGGTTACTACATAATAATACCTTATTCCCAGAAGCCAGTCTCTGAGCCCGGCTGTTCTGAACTCTTGCAATGGGATTTTACCTGCCCTTGAGAGAAGAAAAGGATTTGCTAAGCAGATTGATGGGTTAACAAGCCCACTTAGGAAAGCAGGCTTTTAGCAGCAGCATTTGCATTCCAACAATGAGCGTACAAGTTATAATGACTTCTTGTCTATTTTTAAAGCAGTTTTAAGACTTCTCATCTGCTGTCAAGGGTGTCACTGAGTGTACTAAGGATATTCCCAACACCGTTGTGCTCCTTTTTGAGAGAGAGAGAGAGAGAGAGAGAGAGAGAGAGAGAGAGAGAGAGAGAAAGAGAGAGGGAGAGAAAGAAATGGAGAGAGGGAGGGAGGAAGAAAGAAAGAGCAGTGATTTTCAACTGGTATACCACAAGAATTTTGCAATACCTCACTATTTAGTCAGGGACACTGACCTCTTTTCCCTTAGATAAAGGAGGGGAGGAGGGGGAATGTCCAGCCCCAGGCCATATAAGGCTCTGAAATCATTTGGTCTGATCCTGCCCAGGCATTAGGGGTGAGTTAATTCAATGTGTGACCAAATATAGCAGGCTAATTTTTAAGTTGATAATTTTGTATGGCCCAAGAATGATGTTATAAATATCCAAATGGCCCTCGGCAGAAAAAAGGTTCCCCACCTCTGCTTTAGGTTGTCAAATAACAAAATGACAACAGCCACCTCAGCAACAGCTGTCTGGTGTGAATGGATCAAAATTACACCTATTTTTTGGGGGGGGAGGTGGTCAGATTGGCATATGTTATATTTTTTGGTGTGCCGCTGAATTTTAGTAATTAGTTTATGTGTGCCGTGAGATGAAAAAGGCTGAAAATCACTGTATTCGAGAATTAACATTTATTGAGCATCTGCAAAATACACCAGGCACTGTGCTAGGCATTTGAGTGTCATTTAAGGCTCACAGTGGTCCCCAGAGAGGTGGCTGTTTTGTCAATTTTTACAGAGGAAAGGAGGCGAGGCCCAGAGACAGTGCTGCCAGTGCAGATATGCTCAGCTTGCAGAGGACCAGGCCACCTCGGTCTGAGTTCTTTCTAAATACACCTCACAGTGGTTTCTCATTCAAGTTTCTGTCACTTGACCAGAGCAGGAATGGTCTGAAATTATAGCTTCTCGGGATTTGGAGAGCTGGGGCAGGGGGTGGGGGTTGATGGGGGAGCTGAGGGGAAGGAAAAGGTGGGAGAGGGAGCTAAGTCAAGAAAAGGACTTGTCCATCTACCCATTAGTTCAGAGAGAAGAAACATGAAACAGCCGTAGCATGGAGAAGAAGGGAGTCTCTGAAAGAAAGTATCAAATATAACCTGGTTCAAATCCCAGCTTTGCCACAAGCACCCCTCGGACAAGTCCCTACTCTCTCTGGGTCTCAGTTTCTGCATCTGCAAAAAAATGGAGTTTGTCCTCCATATCAGCTTTCCCCACCTGCAGTCATTTGTGTTGTGCTTCACAATTGTACCATGTCTGAAAACCACCTGCACTATTATCCACTTATTCTTACTTTTATCCATTCATCATTTTACTTGCTTATGCTATTTTAAAGATAAAGTTTATTATGCAGCTTAACTGGAATAGAAATCACTTGTCAGTCATAGAAGCTAACCATCAAAATGAATACCAAAAAATATCTATTACGATGTTAAATTCTACCCAGCTGTTGTGGCCTGAGGTCTGCTCCCCGCCCCCACCTCTCCCATCTCTGTCTCTGTTAGAACTGGTAGGGATTCAGCAAGTGCCAGCAGGTGGATGTTAAAGTCACACTGACTTTGAGCTGAGTCATTTTTCCTGGAAAGAACCAGCATGAAGAAAGGGGGCTGGAACGCCATTTCCATGTCGTGGGGCAGCGGTGTTTAGCACCTCCTGAAATTCCCTCCCCAGCAGTTTCCAGGGTTTTAGGTCATGCTCTGCAGAAAGGCTGGCCAGATGTGGTTATAACCCTGCTGGCACTGACAGAGCCTGGGGAAATCTGGGCTTGAGAAGCCCACAGAGGGGCACAAAAGAGGACAGGAAGTAGGCAGGATTCCAGGACAGCCCCCCTTTCCGTGACCAGGGGGTGCTTCCTCCCTTTTGAAGAGGCTGGGGAGGGCAGAGCTGCTCCAAGGGGCTTCAACCCAGCAGCCTCTCTGCCATCCTGGATTGCTGCTCGAGCCTCGATTTCTTCCTCTGCCAGGTGAGAAGTACCTACATCTTGAAGCCCCTAAAGCTTGCCCTAGGTCACCTTCAGGGCGGGGCAGCCTGTAATCACTGTAATCCCATATTAATGAATTTGTGTGCCCAGGATCAGGCTTAGTGGGGAGAAATGGAAAAAACTAAGCAAGCTCCTCTCCCTCCCTGGGAGGCTAGGGGGAACCAGCAGTGCTCATAATGGAGTCAGAGTGATGCTAAATCCCTCATCAACCCTGAGTCCCAGTCAGACTCCTTTGGGGTCCGAACAAGTTCTAGGGCTGTGGGTCCCCTCTGTGGCCTTCTATGCTGTTGTGTGAGCTTGTATGGTATGTGCGTACATGCATGAGTGGATTTCCCCCTCCTTGCCTCTGATGGGGCCTTCCCTACTTGGCTTTGCTCAGCAACTGGCCTTAATGAGGAGGGAGGACAAGGAATGGGAGGGAGGGACCATAGCCACCAAAAGCAGACAGAGAATATTAGATTAAAAGAATCTTAGAGCCTTCATAGTGTGTTGTTACTCCACAACCAGGGTTCAAATTATGACCTCCATTTCACAAATGAGAAAACCAAGGCCCGGAGAGGGAAAGGTCTAACAGCCTGTCTGGGGCAGAGCCAAGTCAGACCTGGGCTTCCTGACTCTGGCTCAGGCCTCTCTACCTGCATTATTCCTCCTCTCAGGGGAGCTGTGGGTGGCTTCAGTCAAAAATGTCTGCCAAGTGGATGTCCATTATATGAGCCTTGTGCTCAGGGTTTGATCCAATTAGACTCTTATTTGTGCCAATGTTAAACATTACAGGAGCGTCTTTGCTCACACTCACCTCCAGTCATGGCTTCTATGGACATTTTCCCCCTGAGGTTGTAGCGACTTTCCCTGTCCTGTGCCAAGCTTGACACACAAAATCTCACCAAGGCAGGCAGGCAAGGCTGCACAGGCTCCCAGCACACATAAGAGGACTGCTCCCCCCTTCCAGGGTATCCTCTCTTGTGCACTGGGACTTCTTTCAGAGCATCTGGCTTATACAGGCTCAGAGTATGTCCAGGTCTTGGAATCTGGGGTCTTATCTGACTACAGGATGGACTCCTTAACTGCTGGATAATGAGTCACAACTACAGACCCAACCTCTCTTTGGGGGACTTCTAGATTTTGCCCTGCCCCTCACACTTCATCCAGTCTCTGTCTGACCTCCGTCTGTTTTCTGTGGTCACCCTGCTCATTCCAGTTCATCTTCCCAAGTCCTTCCCAACTTTGCAGGGAGGGAAGAAGTTGGCTTTCTGGTGAGTAAGGTAACTGTTGTTCCCCAGGTTCCCCTAGGACAGTTGCATGCAGGCCTTCAAAGCCCTCTGTCCAAGTCTGAGCCAGAGTTGGCACGAGTTGGGCCAAGAGCAGATAGAGGGCTGTCGATCCTGTTGATAGAGAACTGAAGCACCAACCCGTCTGGAGTTTGAAACTAGAAGCTTGTGAGTAAAGCCATAGCAGACGCCACTAATGCCACTGAGCCAGTTCCCACCATGAAAGGGCCTTTTGTTTTACTCCCTGGTTCCTGGGTGAGCAGTGATTCCATTTTAATTAAATACTCAGCAGCTGAGGTTGAGCAAGCTGCCAGAGCCCTCTGCCTCAGGGCACAGGGGGACCAACAAAGGAGAGGTGAGGGGACCCCACCGTAGCTGGAATTGTGAGCAGGAGCAGTGGAGAGCCCTGGGCAGGTAGTTCCACGCTGGTCAGCAGCTGGTTAATGTTCAGTACAGAGGAATTCACCCTGCAGGATGCCAACCTTCCTTGGGTGCCTGGTTGACAGTACCTTCAGGGACACACTTGGGAAAGAAAACTCAAGGACAGGAGGAAGATATTTTTTTTATTTTGCACAGGCCCAGGAGGGACTCAAGGAAGGCCTGCTGGAGGGCTGTGCTGGGGTGGCAGCCTTTCTACCCGCTGCTGGCCCCAGCCCCGCTGCTCTCTGATACCATCTTCTCTGCCTGCCACATGCTGGCTCCTTGCTCAGAAACAGTCCACTGTTCAGCAAGACAGCACAGGCAAAACTCTGAATCAAGAGATCGAAGGGAAAACTCAGCCCAGTTACCTTTTGATCTTACCTCCCTCCACCTTGATCCATGTCATTGAGGTCCAAATGTCTCCTCCCCTGAGAAGCCCTCCAAAATCTGGCTTAACTCCTACCACCCCACACTCCGTGTTACCCATCATGCTGAAATCATCTTGTTTGTGAGTTTGAATTCTTGTGTGCTGGCTGATTCTCCCCTGTAAGCTCCATGAGGGCAGGGGCTTGGTCTACTTTAGTCACTCAGTGTCTGGCAAGTGCTCAGTAATGGTTGAATGAATGAATACACTTACGTAAAGTGTATTCTGCCTGATGGCAAAGACTCCTCCTAAAAATGTGACATAGGGTAAAAGTCCATTGTGAACACCCTGATTCTGGGGCTAATCAGCAGAGTTTCACTGAACCCCTGTCCTGCTCTGTGCCAGTCTCTGCTGGGCAGTGTTGGGGTACAGAGATGAAGCCAGCACCATGCCTACCCTCAAGGAGTTGTAAGTCAAGAGGAAGACAGACACAGAATCACAGTTTGGTGGGATACAGCTATAATGGAGGGAAGACTCTTGGAGGATCCAACAATCAAGGAGGATGAGCATGAGTCCACCTGGCAGAGAAGAGCCCACAGTTAGAAGTGGAGTGTCTGGGAGGGTGGGGCCAGTTCTGAGAACCAAAGGTGAGAAATAGCAAAGCCTGGAATTAGAGGTTAAGTGAAGATCTGTCTCTTAAGGGGCTTCAAATGCCACACCCGGGCTCCGACTGCAGTGGGAAGCCACTGAAAGTTATTCAGCAAAGGCAGTGTACCAGCAGAGCTGTGTTTTAGGAAGATACCTCCAGCAGGAGCTTGCAGTGTGGACTGAGGCCCCAGAGGATGCAGGGCCTGCCTTTGCTCTCTCTGGGGAAAGAGAATATGATCCCTGACACTGGGGCCACTCTCTGAGGATGATTGTAAGTGCAGGCCTCTGCAGAGGGTCTGGTGGTAATGCAGGGGAAGGGGGATCACTTACCTGTTATAAGATATGCTTCCCTCTGAAAGGGATAAATGTCTTCCTAGATCAGAGGCCAAGAGGGCAGGTACCACGTCAGTGTTTCCTGGTATGATCTCTAGGCCTGGGACTGCAGGTCATCACCCTGCTTAGTTTGTTCCAGGACTGAGAAGCCACCTCGGAAATGTTACCTTCTTGTTTGAATGCATGTTGTGCAGTCAATCAACAAACACTTACTTAGAGCAGACCAGGTTTTTGTTTGTTCATTTGCTTGCTTACTTTTTGCTTTATTCTATTCAACCACAGATTCTCCTAGGATGGAGAGTGAGAGGACCTGCATGGGCAAAGGCTCAGAGGTCAGAGTAAGTTTGGAGTAAGTCGAAGAGGAGGTTAAGGATATTTTCTTTTAAATCTCTGTAGGCTTGGGGTGGAGTTCTCTTTCTCTCAGTGAACAGTCGGGAGATGTAGAAACACATTTCTTTGTGTCCATCCCACATGTTTGTCATTTAAGAACAAAGCTTGTGTCATTAGGCTACATGCCTGATGACATGTAGACCAAGCCCCTGTCCTCATCGTGTTGGCCTTTTACAGGGGAGAGAGAGTCAGAACACAGAAATTCAAATAATTAAGATAGGTTATCTCTTCATCTTGATAACAATCCATGAAGTAAGAACTGTAATTACCTCCATTTCACAGTGGAGTAAGCTGAGATGCAGAGAAGGTAAATCACTTGCTCAAGGTCACAGTTTGGAAGCAGAGTAACTAGGTTTTGAACCCAGACCCTCTGAACTCACAAACCCTTTTTTTATCCACCACAGCAGTACTGTGTCCTTTACATATCTCTGAAAATAGGTCAGTTAACCCTAAATTATGCTTAGTTCATCTTTTTGTGTGGTTTTTGTTTTTTGTTTTTGTTTTTGTTGTTTTTTTTTGAGGCCTTTTTAACATACATCTCAGAAGACCTTCCCATGAATTCTGGGGAGGCTTTTGCATTCTGATGAGTCTACTTTGCTGATGGGTTTCTCACTTATTTTCCCCTGATATCTGCCTTTCCGAGTAGCCCTCCCTGGAGTCTAATCCTTCCCTCTTAATTCACCTTCACTGTTTGTAAGTCCTTTTCCTACTTGATCCTTGCCACATCCTTTTGAGAGTTGATGGCTTGAAGGCCATTTGACAGAGGAAGTGACCAGGGCACAAAGACTTGAGGACAAAGATAATAATAAAGTTGCAGCAGCTAAAATGTATGCAGGGCTTTCTTATAGGTAGTAGATACTGTTATTGTTGTTGTTCCCATTTAGCAGATGGTGAAACCGAGGCACCGATCTCTAGAGCAACTCATCCAAGTTCACAGCTAGTAAGAGGTGGAACTGAGGGTCAAACACAGGAAGTCTGGCTCCAGAATCCATACTCTGAACCATTTCACTCAGCTGTCAAACATCTGGCTCATGGGGAGAGGGGCAGAAGCACTGGCAAATATTGGGCATGATTTGATTGGCATTACTGCTCCCCTACTTTAGCTCCACTGGTGGCTGCTTCTTTCATTCCATCTCAACCTAGGGTTTTGGACTGCCCTGGCCACAACAGAATCCTGCAGGTTTCATGCTGTGGGGGGTGGTTTTAAGTGCTGTTAGTCCTGAGAGGATGTGCTCGTGTGTGTGTGTGTGTGTGTGTGTGTGTGTGTGTGTGTGTGTGTCCTTGGTGTGCCACATGCAGGTTTGCTGAGATTCCTTGTAGAGTGTGCCTGGGGAAACCTAGCACATCAGCATGCTCTCTGACTCCCTGCAGCCTCCTTCATTTGAGGAGGAAGTCTTTGTTTCTTCCACACCTGGATGGCAGCTGACTGTAGAGTTTTCATCTTAGGGACAGAGAGAAGTGGCCTTTCAAAATAATTTGAGCCTTTAGAAAACTCTGGGGTTTTTTTTTTGAAACTAAGTCATGCAAGAATGACAGCGAAGGAATTCACAACCCTGCCTCTTTGAAGAAATATGGGCTTTTGTAGCTACTGGAGTGACTCTTAACTATTCTAAAGTGACAGCCTCTCACTCTACAACTGTGATATGGGTCATGCTAATTTAAAAAAGTATTTTTAAGAGCATGTTTCAAAGCCTTGGCATCTCTCTGAGGTAATGAGATACACCTTGGAGACCTGCAAAATATAAATTTCTTGGGTGTCTACACTGTGCATGATGGGGAACTTACAGTGATGTTCAGACCCACATAGTCCCTGCCTTAATGGAACTTGGGTTCCATGCAGGGAGAAGACAATGCACCAGTAAATCAAGTAGATCATTTCAGATAGTGGTGAGTGCCAGGGAGCACATGGCACAAGGTGATGTGATAGAATGATGAGAGGCTACTTAGCTCAGGTAGTCAGAGAGGCTTTCTCTGAAGAGGAGGCTTTGGAGCTGAGAGTGCAGTGACAAGCAGGCAGCTTTGCAAAGATCTGAGGGGAGAGCATCCTGGGCAGATGGTACAGTCAATGCAAATGCATCAAGTTGGGAATGAGCTTGGTGAGTTCAAGGAGCAGCAAGGAAGAGGACATCAGTAGGAGATGAGGTCAGAGAACTGAGCAGAGGCCATTTACGTAAAGACTTGTAGGCCAATCAAAGAGCTTGGATTTTATTCCATTAAGTAGACTACATTTTTGTTAATTAATAAATGATGTTTGGCTCTGTGAAAGGTGATAGATTATGGTTTATTTTATTGTTTTGCTATCAAGACAAAATTTTCAAACATCAGGTAAGCATAATTTTGATTAAGGTATGCAGGTTCTATTTTTATTGTAGCTTTATTTTATTTTTATCTTTTTTATTATTGTTTAAAGTATTACATATAGTATTACATATGTCTCCTTTTCCCCCCATTGACCTCCCCCCGCAGCCACCCCCAGCCCCCAGCACATGCCCTCACCCACTAATGTCTGTGTTCATTGGTTATGCTTATACACATGCATACAAGTCCTTTGGTTGATCTCTTACCCACCACCCCCACCCACCACCCTCCCCTGCCTTATGCAGATTCTCTTTAAATGAGTCATGGCAGCTTGATGTAATGATCACAGGGTTCAAGTTTCAGCGCTGATGTTTCCTAGCTGTGTGACCTTCAGCAGACCATCTACTATTCCCGAGACTCTGTTTCCTTATCTGCACAGTATGGTAATATTTATAAACTGCCAGGTGGTATGTCACTGAAAATATGTATTATTCCATTGAAAATTCTCCTCTAAGACACCCCTTTACTAATTAAGACCTTAGATTGTACTTAGGGGAGGAGATGCTTACTGGAGTGGTAAGAAAAGGTCTTGGATTACCTCTAATGGGCATGGTGTGTAGAGGGGTGATATCTAAGAAGAGTATCTAACTCACACCCCAGCTTATACCCTGCTAACCTCCACCACTCCTCCTTCCCCCAAAGGCTCCCGACACCTGACAGTGCCCTATACCTAAAGACCAACTTATAGCAGATGTCAACCCTACAATGGCTCCTTGGTTAGAGTGGGCAGGATCTGTCCAGGATGGGCCTATGAGAGCCTTCGAGTGTACTGAGATCAAAATCCTGGAGCCAATCAGCACAAGGACTCTTGGAGCTCTCCAGGGTCCTGGCAAGCAGGAAAATCCCAGAACATTTCAGTTACCTTCAACTCCAGTTGCATTGTCTTAGAAATGGATTGTGGTTACCACAGATGGACCAAGAATGAATGTTTGGAAAAGGAACCACATTCGGGATCATGCAGACCTGGGCACAGACAAGAGGGTGGTGAGGGCCTGGGTGAGCTAGGAACCAGGTGGAGCCGAGCTATGGGGGGAAAAAAGAGGGACATCTGTAATAATCTCAATAATAAAGATTAATTTTTAAAAAGAATCTCTAACCAGCCTTAGCTGGGCGGCTCAGTTGATTGAAGTGTTGTCCCATGCAACAAAAGGTTGTGGGTTCCATCCCCAGTCAAGGCACTTACAGGAGGTAGCTGATCGATGTTTCTATTTCACATATATATTTCTCTCTCTCCCTTCCTCTCTCTATAAAAAAGTCAATTAAAATGTATTTTAAAAATCGCTAACCAGCTGATGACCTTATCCACTTAAACCTCCATTTCCTTGTCTATAAAATGAGAATGGTGATGACTATTTCTTATTGGCTGTATGAATTAATGAGCTAAAGCATTAAATGAACCTAATGCAATGCCAGACAAATATAGATGCTCATTAAATCATTAAATAGATGTTTCTCTCCCCAGGTAGATAACTCTCAGAGAAGCCTGTTCTGGGCCAGAATATTGGTTGTAAGAGTATGGACTTTGGGGTCCTTCAAAATTAGTATAAATTGCAGCTTTGTTTCCTCCTGGATGTGTGAGTGACTAAACCATTATTAGTCTCAGTTTCCTCACCTGTAAAATAGAGCTAGTACTGCATAATTAATAGGGTCTAATAACTAGAATTTGGTAAGTACCCAACAAAGACTTGTGATTTGTATTGAATTTTATGTCATCTTCTTTTCCTTCTCTCTTCTAAATAGAAGTGAATTTGGAACCCACCTCTAACTTGACAGCAGGTCATTGATGTTCCTCTGAAGCCCATTAAGAGGGGGAAGATAGTAAATGGCAGCAAATGGACATGTTCCATTGTGACCATGTGAAAGGAAATGAAACTTGAGTTGAGTTGAGCAGATATTACTACCAGGGAACACCATCAGTCTTAGGTGGAGTCTAGGGCACATAACCATCAGTGTAACATGGACATGACCCCAAGAAAAAGGAGGGTTTTTTTCTTACACCCTTGGAATGTAAGAGGAAAAATGTCTGTGAGGTTTGTTACTAAAATTTCATATTCATTGAGGAAGAAGAATGAAGCTGTGGTCCTTTGAATGCCTAAAATTTTTCCAACAGAAAAGTACAAAGTTGGGATGGGCAGAAACCCTGTGGAACAAAGAGGAAAGCACGTGGGTGTGAGAAGCCACAAGGCTTGACTTCCAATGTCTACTACACCCTTTAGCTAGGTGACTTTATTTATGTTTAACTTTTAATTATGCCGAATTTCACACTCTCCCTCCCAGGAACATGCCAGAGCCTTTCCCTTCTCCCTCTTCTTTCTCCACAAGCATGTATCTCCTAAACTCTAAGGTACCTCATGAGACTTGCAATCAGGGGAGCAATAGGCAGTGGCAGATCATCCCAGGCCAATCCCCTGAACCTTTCCCCAAGGCTCCCTTTTCTCTGACTCTCCAGTGAGCTGAAAGCAGTCCCACCTTGGCTCACTTCTTTCCCATGCCGTTTCTATAAAGCGAAAGCAGCCCTGCCTAGTCTTTCTCCTGTTGCTTCCTCTGTCCTAGGCTCTCTTTGTTTCACTGTCCCCAGCTTCCATAAATGTACTGTCAAAAATACCGGGAAAAGAAAAAAATAAAGCCCCATGTACTCAATACCCAGCTTCAATAATAATCAACCATTGGTTCATCTTGTTTCAACTCTCCTCCATCTTTTTCCCTTCCTCTTGTATTGTAGTGAGGCAACTCAGTTGGGTGCAGTAAGTATTCACCTCTCTGAGCCTGGTTTCCTAAACTGTCAATTAGGGTGATAGTGACATAACAGGGTTTCTTGGAAAATAAAGGATAAGCATAATGAAGTCCTAACAGTGGTTGTCCTCAGTGCCTATGAATACCCTTTTCTTCCCAGCCTCCCACCTGGTTGAACCTTAGACCAATGCAGACTGGGGCCTCAGACCTCCTTCTCCATGTTGAAGTCTCTGATCTGCCTCCTACTCAAACCTGACTTCTACATACAGACCTTCTGGAACTAGGCCCCCATTATTCTATTTGCTTCCCACCTTTGAGGTTGCCTCTCATTCCTCTGGTCAGTCTTGATCCAAGGCTGATGAAAATGCTGTGGAATTACCCCTAACTGCGTTAGTTTGATGGATAGAGAGTCGGCCTGTGGACTGAAAGGTCCCAGGTTCGATTCCGGTCAAGGGCATGTACCTTGGTTGCAGGCACATCCCCAATAGGGGGTGCACAGGAGGCAACTGATCAATGTTTCTCTCTCATCGATGTTTCTAACTCTCTATCCCTCTCCCTTCCTCTCTGCAAAAAATCAATAAAATATATATATATTTTAAATGCTTTGGAATTGAAAGGAATTTCTATCACACTAGTTAAATGGCTTTCACCAGTGCAGACCTCAGCTTCTTCATCTGGTATAGTACTAACTTCATGTTTGCAAAATTTAAGCAATGAGTACTGTTGCAAAGCTAATATTTGTTATTCATTCACTTTGGAGTAAGCATTGTGGAAAGGGGTTGTAGCCATTAAGAAATACAGAGAAATAGAGCAAGAGGAGATCAATAGAAGTTGTGTCTAAAGGATGGGAGAGAGCACACCGTGCTTGGAAGCAGTAGAGAGAGAACAAGAGGAATGATTCAATGGAGAGAAGCAGGGGTAGCCACTGGAATTAGCTCTTGTGTGAGGCTTCAGTGTCAGTGGGCGTTCAGTCACAGAGGCTTTAGTGATCAGCTGGTGTGTGACCCTTATCCTTAAATCTTTGGGGCCATTGAAGAGCTTTGAGAAGGGGAGGTGACATGATCATGCCCGCTAGGTGGAGGACAGATGGTGAGGGCAAGACAGTTTGAAGAGGCCCATCAATGAGGGTTTGGGGAATATTCGAGTGAAGGAGACTATATGTTCCTTACTGAATCCCCAGTGCCTGGCACAACCTCTGGAGGGATTCAGTTAAATATTCAATGAAGGAGCATCTGCAGTGCTTCTGGGACATCTGCTGGGGAAGTTCATGCATGGTGGGAAGCACAGGTGTTCTTTTCAGAAGAATGTGTTGACTTGGGGGTCACCAGCACTGTGATTCAGCTGTGGGAGGGAGAGAATTTATCCCATAAAGTATATCTAGCCAGGACTTGTAAACTCACATGCCTATAGGGACTGAGCACATTATGTAAATACAGATGTAATTATAACAGAGAGTTGTAATGCAACAGGGAGTGGTGGAGACTGGCAAACTGGTGACACATGCCCTTTCAAAAGCTCAGCAGCTACTCAGCCCCAGCTCACCGTTGCCTGCAAACCCAGTGTTGCCAGATTTTTCAAGAGGATACAGAAGTTTATTTTTTTTTCTTTCTAACACTACAGTCTGATACCTCCTTCATTTTTTAATATGTTTTTCTTATTGATTTCAGAGAAGGGAAAGGAGAGGGACAGAAAGATAGAAGCATCAATGATGAAAGAGAATTATTGATTGGCTGCCTTCTGCATGACCCCTTCTGGAGATTGAGCCTGCAACCCAAGCATGTGCCCTGACCGGGAATCAAACCATAACCTCCTAGTTTATGGGTCACCTCTCAACCACTGAGCCACACTGGCTGGGCCAGAAGTTTAGATTTTTATGTGAACTCACCCATCCTTTAAACCAAAGTGATGCATAGAAATATAATTCAAGCCACATGGGTAATTTAAATTTTTCCACTAGTTACATTAAAGAAGTTAAGTTGCCTTGGTCAATTTGGTTTAGTGGATAGAGCATCAGCCCATGGACTGAAGGGTCCTGGATTTGATTTAGTCAAGGGCTCGAAACTCGGTTGCAGGCTAGGTCCTCAGCCCTGTTCAGGGCACTGCAGGAGGCAACCAATCAATGTGTCTCTCTCACACTGATGTTTCTCTCTCTTTCTCTCCTCCCCCAGCCCCTTTCACTTTCTCTAAAAATCAATGGAAAAATATCCTCAGGTGAGAATTAACAAACAAACAAAAAGGAATAAATTGAATTTTATTTTGATACCTTTTATTTAAACAAATATATCCAAAGTATTTCAACATGTAATCAACAAAACAAAACAAAAGGGGGAAGACATTTCTATCCTCTTTTTTTCACACTAAATCTTTAAAACCCAGTATGTATTTCACCAAAGCACTGCTCAGGTAGGACTAGTCACATTTCAAGTGTTCAGTGGCCCTAATTGTTTTAAAGCACAATGAGGGTCAGACAGAAGAGGGCTGTAAGCATTGGTGCCCAATTTGCTGGTGCTGGAATGGAGTAACTTGTCCAGAGCCTGTAACTTGCTCAGTGGTCCTGCTCTGTCATTTCTGCACTCAGGCCTGGCTGGCACCCCTCCCGCTTCCCATCCCCATGCTGAGTTGTCTGCCAGGGGAAACACCAGGGATAATGAGGCATTTTTTGAACCTTCAGCAGGAAACTCTACTTGCCTGGTGTCACCACTCCAAAGCTTGTACAGTGTGGAGACCAGGAGGGGTGTCCAGGAGCCAAACCTTCATGTCAGTGGACATGGCCAGCTGCTCTTTGAAACCTGATCCCCAGTCCCTGAGTCTAAGGCATATGCACAGGGCACATGCTGCAAACCCTTTTTCCAGATGCCAAGGCTGTGAGCACAGTTGCCTTCCCCTCAGCTTCAGCAATTTCACCTGGGGAGGAGGGCACATGGGGGCTCCACACAAATGAACTGACAGAATCCATAGCTCCCATGACCCTAGGAAGCTGCTGAGGAAAGCGAATAACAATGATGAGACAGTAGATTCAAAAGCATCTCTGCCTCCCTCCCCACTTCGGGGTGGAAAAGGTTGGGCTGCCAAGCAGGAGGAGGTGAGGACACACCAGCCCTGGGCAGTCCAGGGAAGGAAGGATTGGTTGGAAGTGGTCCTAGAGCTTTGAGCAAACCAAGGACATTTTAGAAAATTCCGTCCCCCCTATTTTTATTAAGGTTAATTTTCATACAGTAAAAATATCCTCTTTTAATGTACAGTTCTGTGAGTTTTCACAAATGCACACAGTTGTGTTACCATCATTCTAATCAAGATATCGAGCAGTTTCATCACCTCCCAAAATTATCCTGTCACTTTGCAGTCAACTTCTTTCCTCCCTCCAATCTCTGGCCACCATTGATCTATAGATTTGCCTTTTCCATAGCACCAGTCAAACACTATGTAGCCTTTGAGTCTAGCTTCTTTCACTCACCATAGTGCACTTGAGATTCTGTACATGTATCAGTAATTCCTTCCTTTTCGTTGTTGAGTAGTATTCCATTGTAAGAATGCCCCAGAGTTTTGTTTATTCTGTCATTCAATCATTGATTGAGAGGCATTAGCGCTGTTTTCAGGTTTGGTAATCTAATCTAATAAAAGAGTAATATGCAAATTGACCCTCACTCCAAGACACCCAAGACACACCCACCAGCCGAGCCACACCCACCAGCCAATCAGAGCAGCTCTATGCAAATTAACCTAGCCAAGATGGCGGCCAGCAGCCACAGAGTTGGAACAAGCAGGAGGCTTCCATTGCAACTGCCTGAATAGGCTGGCAGGCTTCTGCTCAAGCAACAATGTTTCAATTATAGAAGCCACAGAGCTGAAGCACACAGGAGGCTTCCATTGCCTGCCTAGGCCTCCGCTCAAGGCAACAAAGTTTCAATTATAGAAGATACATAAATCCCAGAAACCTGATTCCAGCCAGCCTTACTGGGACGTTGGGTCAATGGGAGCTGTGGACAGCCTGAAAATGGCCCTCAGCCCCTCACCCAGGCTGGCCAGGCAGGCCAGCAGGTGGACATCCCCTAAGCGGTCCCAGACTGTGAGAGGGCACAGGCCAGGCTGCAGGACCCCACCTGAGTGCACAAATTTTTGTGCATCAGGCCCCTAGTTATTAATAAAGCCACTTTATTTTTGTATGAACTTAAGTTTTTATTTCTTCTGGGAGAACACTTAGGAGGGAGATTGCTGGGTTATATGAGGCTGATATTTAATTTTATATGAAATGCCCAACTCTTTTTTTGGAGTGGGTGACCCATTTTGTATCTCCACCAGCAATGAATGAGAGTCCCAGTTGCTTCACATTCTCACCAGAGCTTAGTATTGTAATCGCTTTTTTTAAAGCCACTTTGATAAGTGTTGGGGGGTATTACTAAGTACCTCCTAAGTGCAGGCACTGAGCTAAGTGCTCTACTCACATTATCTCATCAAATGTTGGGTCTATGTTATCATTTTGCAAGTTTGGAAACTGAGGCCTAGAGAAGTCTCTGAGGTCCCCCAGGACAAGGGCTGACCCAGAGCATGGAATCACATGATTTGAAGCTGAGCCTTTCCCCTGGGCCATCCTGAGAAGTCGTGCCCAATGTGGGGATGAGGTCACCCCACAGGAAGACCGGGTGTAGCACAGACTTGCCTCTCCCTCTGCTCTAGCATGACTCTCATGACAGTCACTTCTTAGCCTGTCTGCCTCCTTTAAGGGTCTGTTAGCTCTTTGAGGGGCTGTGCTGTAGTCAGCTATGTATCTCCAGGCCTGAGTCAGACCCAACAAAAGAGTCAGCCAGCAAGTGTAGGAGCTCCTGCTGCAAGGCTGACTCCTAGGCTGGCCCCTGAGAGGCTTCTATCTTTCTCTGCATTCCAACAGCCTTTCTGGGCCACTGGTCTCATCCCCTAAAGAGGGAGTTACTGAAAAGATGGGGCAAGAGGTCATGAAGACCAGGCCAGGCGTGGACAGTTTGTCAGCCCTGACCCACCCCTACCCCCCAGGTCCTCTCAAGGACTGGCTTCTCAAAACCAGGTGCACAATCCCCCTCCTCAGTCTATGGGCTTTCTTTCCTCATGCCTAGAAGAAAAGTCAGGATCTGGGAAACTTCCTATCTCCCAACTCCTCCTAATATTTAATATACAGGTGCATGAGGCATTGCTAGCAATGGACAACTCTGGGAATCCATCTAGACTTGAAATATAGAAGGGAAGATTATTTCCACTTGGCTCTACATCTAATTCTTTTCTTCTTAACAGTAATTTCTATTTTTGATTGTCATGACTAGGGAGGATCTACTGACATCCAGTGGGTAAAGGCCAATGTACAAAGCAACCCCCACAAAAGAATTATGCAGCCCAATATGTCCACAGTGCCATGGTTGGGAATCCTGCCGTAGTCAAAGAGTTCATAAGAGCCCAGTACTTAGCAAAGCTCCTGGAATACAGTGAATATGCAATACGCTATTTGTGAATAAGTGAGCGTGTGAAAAGACACATCTGTCTGTGATAAGTAAAATCTGGCAGAGAATGAGTAATGTATCAGTGGCATGGTGGGATTACTAAAGATTCTCATTTTCCTCTCTGCTTATCTATATTTTTAAAAATTCTCCCACTATGAATTTATATTGCTTCTATAATTAAAACTTAAGCCTTAGCCAGTTTTGCTCAGTGGTTAAAGTATCAGTCCTAGGACTGAAGGGTCACAGGTTCAATTCCAGTCAAGGGCACATACCTGGGTTGCCAGCTCAATCCCCAGCCCTGGTCAGGGCATGTGCCGGAGGTGACCAATCAATGTGCCTTTCTCACATCATTGTTTTTCTCTCCCTCTATCTCTCCTCCTTTCTTCCACTCTCTCTGAAAAATCAGTGAAAAAAATCCTCCAGTGAAGATTAACAAAAAGCCGCAAAACTTTATTTAAGGAAGAAAAAAACAGAAGAGGCCTCAAATGTGTACTGAATAATACAGTAATTAAACTCACTCACTTATCTAGTCAATATTTATTGACCTCTCACTACATACCAGGCGTGGTTCTAGAAACTGGGGACATGTAAGTGGGAGGGGGGTGGGGGGAATAAAGTGGCCCTCCTAGAGATTATGTTCTAGCAGAAAGAGACAACAAAGAACTAAACAAATAAATGTATGGTAGTTATAATACAATAGAATAGCCAGGGGTATCAAGTGCTATGAGGAAAACTGAAACAGGGTTAGGGGAAGAGTGTGATGAAGAGCTGATCAGAGGAGACCTCTGAGGAGGTGACTTTTGAGTAAGGACCTGAACGCAGCTGGCAGGCAGAACATGACATGATGAATGAATCAAATGTGGATGTCATGTGTGTTTAAAGCAAGACATGCACTACCCTTCTCTGGAAGGTCTCTCTCCGTCAAGCTTTGAGAAATGGCAAGGATTCTTATTTTGGAAATGCAATCTATCAAGACGCTCCCTCTGACACCTCTGAGAAGAGGCTGATGGTGTGTTTCTAAGCAGTGCCTTCCTCTGAGGAGGACAGGAAGGATGCACTGGCATGTAAGGTATGGACTTTCAAAGATGGAGAAAGGTTCCTTCAAGGAACCTCACAGGTCCTCTTTTTAGGGAGGCAGTGTAGAGTTCAACTGTCAACACTTGCCTGCTGTGTGACTTTGGGAAGGTTGCTTAAACTCTCTGAGCCTTAGCTTTCTCATCTTCAAAATGGCAACACTAACACGTGCCCCATTGGGGTGTTGGAGACTCAGATGAGATGATACAATGCAGCGGGTATCCCTGTGTGTTTGCTGAATAGAAAAAAAAAGATGCAGAATCTCTCTCTTAATCTCCAGTATAGAGAGGAGAAACAGAGTGATGGTTGTCAACTTGGGGAGTTAATCAAAGACCTGCAAAGTCTCTGCAACTCTCAGGCATGGATGCTCACAGTAAGCTCTGCAGCACCTCTGGCTCTTACTCCTTTGTTCCCAGGGCTCAGGTCCCAAAGAAAACAGTGACCCCAAAACTGAGAGTTTCTCCCTGGACCTGGTTGCCACACGATTCTGCTTGGAATGGGAAAAGGTATTTTTAAATGTTCTTGCAAGTGCCAAAGTGTGTCTTGTTAAAAATAAGGTTTGTGTTCATTGAAATGCTGTTCAGGTTCACCACTCTGTCGCAGTGTTTAAATTAACCACATTGTGCACCGAGCGAATTCCAAACAGCGTGTGAATCATTTGAGTCAGAAAAGTTGAGACCTGCTATTTGCTAAAGTTGGATCTTATTTGTGTTCTGTATTTACCTAACACACTCTTTTATAGCATTAACTCTGTGCCAGGCACTGTTCGATGTGCTTTGCAAATATCAGTGCCTTTAACCCTCACACTAGCCCATGGTGTTTCCAATTTTATAGTTGAGGAAATCAAGGCAGTGAGTTAAATTACTTACTCAGATTCCTATAGCATGCCATTGGGGGATTTTGCCAACATTTTGGCCACAGGGAAACCTTGCTTATAACCTGCACTGCCAAAAGCCGCCCGACTTTCCCTTGTTCCTTTTTAGGAGATTCGGAATTCCTTGCAATGCCTAGGTAAGGAATTTCCTGCAGCACTCCCTCCTTCACCTGCCTGTGGACTTGGCAGCCTTTTGGAGTCCTGCAGATAAATCACCTATATTCGTTATTTTAAGTGTCCTTTTGTGGTTCCCCATCACCCCGGCTTTAAGCCAGCCTTCCCCAGCTGGCTTGTGCCCCTGCTTTGTCCCAGTTACCTAGCCCAGGCTTCCAGATTTCCTTATGTGCTCTTCCAGATCTCTGACCTCCCCCTCCAGCTAAATCTCCTCTTCCTGAATGACTCAGCTCAGTGTCTGCCTCTTCCAAGAGCCTTCTGGGCTCTGCTGGCCCCATTTACCCTCATCTACAGAACTTCTCTTGTGCTTCTAGAATCTTGTGCTTGCCACAAGCAAGCTGGTCCTGTTGTGCTTCTCTTGTGTTTGCTGTTAAAGACTGTTCCTAAAATATGGGACATTGGTGAATTCAAATCCCAGCTCTGCCGCTTACTTGCATGACCTTGGGCAGGTCCCTTTATCTCTAAGCCTCCATTTTCACATTCATAAAATGGGCATAACAGTAGTTTCCAAGTTCCTATAGTGCTGTTGTGAAGATGTGAAAAATAATAATGTAAAATCTCATAGTCTGCACTTAATCTATGGCAGAGGTCAGCCAACTTTTTTTTGTAAAGGGCCAGATAATAAATACTTTAGTCTTTGCATATTGGACAATTTCTGTCACAACTTTTCAGCTCTGTTGTAGTGTGTAAACAGCCATAGACAATACATAAACAAGTGAGTGTGACTGTGTTCAAATAAAACTTTATTTACAAACACAGATGGAAGCCAGATTTGGCCCACAAGCTATATTGTTTTCTGACACCTGGTCTATAGAGCAGCCTTTGTTATGATTATCTCTGAAATGCTGTAGAAGCTTCACTGACAGACATGACAGTGAAGAAGAGCAAGGCATGGAGCAGGCAGTGAGCGGGGAGTCAGAGAGCAGGTGTGCTGAGGCCTGGGATAAGACCCAGAGATAAAGAAGCAGCG
>PVJC01005695.1:0-57990 GCA_004026665.1 Murina feae
AATCAAAGTGGCTGTATGCAAATTAACTCAGCCAAGATGGAGGCTGGCAGTGCAACTGCGGAGGTGGGTGCAGTGCAGGTGGCAGGGTGAGCAGGGCGTGTGGGGCAGGTGGTGGGTGGTGTATGGGGGGGTGGGTGGGGCCAATGGATAGGTGGCAGGTGGTGTGTGTGGGGTGGGCGGGGCACAGGTGGGTGGCAGGGTGCAGGTTGGGCTGAGAGACCCCTGAATGCACAATATGTTGTGCACCACGCTCCTAGTTCATAATAATTTTACATGTAACATTTCCATGTGCAGTCTGTTAACACAGTCTAACACAGTTGGGATGACTATTCCATGCATACAAAGGTGCACATTCACACACACATGTGCACATGTGCACACGTGCACACATATACCTCTATTCTCACAAATGTTTAGAAAAATTTTTAACTCCAACATCACATACTTGACATAAGCTCCATTATTATTATTTCATTTTCAACACTGAATTGAGGTTTCAATGAGACTGCTTCAATTCAAACCCCATTTCATCATGACCACCCTTACAATATTCTTATTCTGTGCCTCAGTTTCCTCAATTTTCAAGAGGGGAATAATAATAATACCCACTTCACAATAGTAAGAAGGTGATAAGGCAGTAGTTTGCTTTGTATATGAAGCATAACATAATAATAGTTATAAGTAAATAACATCTTCTCATAGCTGTCTATAAATGCAAGTAATAGAGACTTAACTGCCACTTTGTGTATATGAATTCAGACTATTCTGGTTTCAAACATCTACCAGTTTACCAGTCATGGTAGTATGTTCAGGGACCAAGATGCCCATGAAAAATAGAACGTGGAGCCAAGAAAGCCTAGAATCAGGAAATGAAAAGCCACAGACACCACGGCTGCTACTCACTCACTGTTTACTCTTGGCTGTTTGCTTCAAACTCAGACTTTCCCTCCTCTGATTTTCTCCACACATAGTATCCATGCAGCTCCTGAGAATTTGTCATTGGTTTCACGTATATGCTACCAAACACCTCAAGAGAGAAGCCAATTGTTCAGCTTGGGTTAGGAATTCACTCCTGACCCATTCAACTAAGCCATTGGCTTCAGAAACTTGGGACCCACTTTTGTGGGTAGTCACAGTAGGTCTCAGAGTCAGAGAAAAATAGAAAGCTGGTCAGATTTTGCAAAAGATACTGAACATGATATGTAAAGAGCGGGGGCAAAAGTAGGTTTATAATTGTTCATATGGAAAATAATACAATAATCCTATAAAATAAAAGCTTAATAAGCAACTTGACCAAACGGTGGAACGACTGGTCACTATGACATACACTGACCACCAGAGGGCAGATGCTCAATGCAGGAGCTGACCCTTAGTGGTCAGTGCACTCCCACAGAGGGAGCACCGCTTAGCCAGAAGCCAGGCTCATGGCTGTCAAGTGCAGTGGTGGTGGGGGGAGCCTCTCCCGCCTCTACTGCAGGCAGGTGGTAAGGAACGAGGGGTCCCAGAATGGGAGAGCCTGGGGCTGTGAGAGGGATATATGACTGCCAGCTTAGACCTGAACTCCAGAAGGATAGAGCCTAAGCTGGCAGACAGAGATCCCCTGAGGGGTCCCGGACTGCAAGAGGTCTCAGGCCAGGCTGAGGGACCCCTCCAGTGCATGAATCTCATGCACTGGGCCTCTAGTCTATCTATACTAATAAACGGGTAATATGCTGATTAGACCAGATAGACCAAACATCTTCCACACAAAGCCGTGGCACCTGCAAGGAACTAGGGCAGGCGGCCATGAGCAGCTGGTAGTGGCAGCAGCAGTGGGGTAATGGGGGTGACGCCTCTTCCTGATTGGCCCAGTTGCTTCCAACAGAGGGTGGCCAGACTGTAGCTTATGCCTGTTCCCATGGGAACAGGCTTAAGCCATTAGGAGAACATCCCCTAAAGGCACCCAGACTGTGAGAGGGGGCAGGCCAGGCTGAAGGATGACCCCCAGTGCACAAATTTTCATGCACTGGGCCTGTAGTATATATATAAAGGCCTAAGTGACAATTGGACTGGTCACTATGATGTGCACTGACCACGAGGGGGCAGATGCTCAAAACACAGGATCAGGCTCCCTCCTGTCTAGATTGGGCCTGCGGAGATCGGGCCAAAACCGGCTCTCCAACATATCCTGAGGGGTCCTGGATTGTGAGAGGAGGCAGGCCAGGCCAAGGGACTCCACCAGTGCACAATTCTGTGCACCAGTTAATAAATAATAATATAAGAATAAACTGCTTAGCGTCCTCATGACTATAAGCCTACTTTGGTCCCACCCTGTTTATAAGTATAAACTTTAGTTAAGTAAAAGTGTGAAACAAGGATAAGGTCTTAAAACAATAATTTTTCCTGTTCATTGAGTGTCATGAACTATTTTTTTCATTCTTCTACTTGTGGATAGAAATATTTCTTAGATGTATTAGTCCATATATACCTTGGAAAGTACATTGTTGAAAACATAATTTATTTTTCCCTTGATTCATGAGGAGCCTCAGGCAAAAAATTGGTTCAGCAGAGATTAGAATTAATCTTGACTGATCCTAGTCACAGTGTAGAAAACATTTTATTCATTTATGACATAATTCTTTTGTTGTCGCTATTGTTGTTGCTATTAAGTTCTTTATTCTACAACTGGAGCTCAGAAAGAAAAATAAAGCAATGCTGATTAATTGAGTTTTCCAGTTACTCAGTGATTCTCTCTATCTAGACTCAGTGGGTTTTCTGAGGAGATTCACAAGCAAATTTTGTGGGTGTGATACAACTTAATAAGCACGATGAAGAAAGCATTGAAAAGAGAAAGGCTCCATGGGGAGTTTCTCAAAATATCATTCATTGACTATAGATGGTACTCAGACATTCATGGATTGAATGCTGCCCGTGTGTGATAAGAAAATTTCAATGCAAAAAAGGATAAAAGGACCAGTCACAAATGTATTTCTTCCAAAAGATGCAGAGGCATATAGGGATGAGTGTGTCCTTAAGAGTCTATGCTGTATTCCTGATCCTGGGGCCCAGATTCCCTTCAGTGCCAAGTTATAAATTGAGGCACATACAGCTGACAAAGTTTCATAGCTTTCTTATTCATACTTGTAAAAAATTATGCTTACAGAAAAGGCTTAAATTTATCATACTCAAACCTTCCTATTTCAGTTGCCAATCTTATATAACAACATCATTTAATATTATTTTTTAAATTTATCATTGCTTATTATAATCTATTACAGAGGCTCAAACTAAAATTAAACATTATTGGCATGGGGGTGCGGTGCGGCACCTGAAACATGCAAATATGGCAAATGGGTAAAAAATTCATCCTAATACATTCAAAGTATGTTTAGGAGATTTGCTAAAGGTGGTTCCCGCAAATTCTTGAAGTACACCTGTTGTTTTTATAGAAAGCTACTTTCATAAATCATATTAGATATGAATTATTCAATAAACATTGTTGAATTTCAAGTGTAAGCATTGAGTACCACGACCAAGGGCAGAGGAATAAATGGGGTGGTTAGAACTGTGGGATGATATAATTCCTACCTTAAGACAATCCATGACATTACTAGGAAGTAAGGAATTAGAAAAAATAAGTAAGTGAAAGGACAACACCATGCGGTACGATGCGAAATCATTACAGTAGAAATATGAATAAGAGAGAACACCCTCATTGGGGCTCACACGTGGCCCTCCATGGTAAGACGTATAAGATGCATTCCTTGCCGCACGGGATCATAACCCTGTATTCACAACTTCCAAACTGCAAAATTAATGAATCATTTTCCCGTGAATGTTCGCTTATAGCCAAAACCCATATGGCCAAAAATGTTGAGAATTCACTAAGTGTTGTTTGCATAGTAAGAAAAATTAATGATGACTTTAAGATTTTTATTCAGTTTGGGCAGAAAAGAAATTAAGGGCATTATAGGTAGGTACCTTGCTCATAACAACATCCCAATTTAAAAAAGTTTATTACTTAGTATTTCCTAACTTACTTTCTTGAAATTAGTTTTTTTTGTAGAAAACTGAAAGTCAGCAGTTGGGATTTCAAGGAAACAAAACCTCCTTGCCTTTGGAAAGAAATGGAAAAAGAGAATTCTAAGCAGGATTAGAGCAGTTTTATAAATCAGCAAAGATCAAACCATAGATGCACCCAGCTCTTGGTAGAAAATACAAAGCTACCACACTTTCCAGAATTAGTGGTTCTTCCAATCTTGATCATGATACTCTCTTAAGTGATAACTGACAATCAGGTGAGAAAAATAAAAGCGATAAGGCACGATATTCCCTGACATCCAACATAACTGTGAGAGTGTCCAGAATTTAAATTGAAGAAATCTGAATAATTCTGGGTAAGCCATGTAGCTCCCAGACACAAAATAATTGTCAATCGCTCAGAAAAGGTAAATGCTACAGAACTGGAGATAAACTCAGATGATCCAGAGATTCAGAAGTTTGATAACCGAGTAAGGAACAATATTAGAAAACTCAGTGTTAAGATTATTAAGAATCAGCCCTTGTCAGGTAGCTCAGTTGGTCAGAGTGTGGTCCTGATACCTAAGGTTGTGGGTTTGATCCCCGATCAGGGCATACACAGGAAGCAACCAATGAATAAGTGGGGCAACAAATATCTCTCTCTCTCTCTCTCTCTCTCTCTCTCTCTCTCTCTCTCTCTCTCAAAAATATATAAAAAAGATTATTAAGGGTCAACAAATGTATGGTATAAACCTTAAATGGTCAAATTTTATCTAAGTGGTTTTAAACTAGAGACTTAAAAAATTACATCCTGCAAAAAATGTCCTCTGATACATTGGAATATTGCTTGGCCATAAAACACACACACACACACACACACCAACCACAAAAACAAACAAACACACAAAAACACACAAAATCTTATCATTAGTGTTACCATGGATGGATCTAGAGGGTATTATGCTAAGTGAAATAAAATCAGTCAGAGAAAGACAAATACCATGTGGTTTCACTTATATATGAACTATATAAGAACTATATAAACTAATAAACAAGTAGAAAAGACTCATAAATACAGAGAACAGATTTATGGTCACCAGAGGGGAGGGTGTTTGGGGAACTGGGTGAAAAAGGTAAAGAAATTGAGAAGTATAGGTTGGTAGTTATAAAATAGTCATGGGGATGTAAAGTAGAGCATAAGAAATATAATCAATTATCTATAATAATAAAAGTGTAATATGCTAATAAACTGGATGTCCTTTCAGACATACTTCTGGATGACCATTAGGATGAAGCCAGGGCTGCAAGGGAAGCCCAGGCCCCAGGTGTCTGCCGGTGGCTGGAGGTAAATTCAGGTCCCAAGTGCCAGAGGAAAGCCGGTGCCAGCAGCCAGGGGAAGGAAGCCTACTCTTGCATGAATTTCATGCATTAGGCCCCTAGTATTGTAATAACATGTACGGTGTCAGGTGGGAAATATCAGAGGAAACAATAAACTATTTGATTGTGTAACCACATGCTGTCTACCTGAAACTAATCTACACTAATAAAAGAGAAACATGCAAATTGGTGTTACTCCACTACACCCCAAGCCATATCCATCAGCCAATCAGAGCAACTATATGCAAATTAAGCCAACCAAGGTGGCAGCCAGTAGCCACGGAGCTGGAGTGATCACGCAGGAGGCTTGGTTGCCCCAGCAATGGAGGAAGCCAAGCTTGCTGCCTGCCCTGGATGGCTATGGCCTCCGCTCAAGGCAACCAAGTTTCAATTATAGAAGATAAATAAATCCCATATTCCTGTTTTCAGCCAGCTTGCTAGGAGCGTGGGTTGTTGGGGAGCTTGGCCAGCCTGCAAACAGCCATCAGCCCCTCACTCAGGCTGGCCAGGCACCCCAGCAGGACCCCCACCTGGTTCTGGACACCCTTCAGGGCAAACCAGCTGACCCCCACCCATGCACCAGGCCTCTATCCTATATAATAAAAGGGTAATATGCAAATTGACCCTAACAGCAGAACTGGGAATGACTGGTCTCTATGACACACACTAACCACCAGGGGGCAGACACTCAATGAAGGAACTGTACCTAGTTGGTCAGTGTGCTCCCACAGGGGGTTCTCTGCTCAGCCACAAGCCAGGCTGATGGCTGCCAGTACAGCGGTGATGGTGGGAGCCTCTCCTGCCTCCTCAGCAGTGCTAAGGATGTCTGACTGCAGCTTAATCCCACTCCCTGCTGGCAAGTGGACATCCCCCGAGGGCTCCAGCATTGTCAAAGGGATGTCTGACTGCCAGTTTAGGCCCGATCCCCAGGGGAGCAGGCCTAAGCCAGCAGGTGGACATTCCCTGAGGGGTCCCAGACTGCGATAGGGCACAGGCCAGGCTGAGGGACCCCCTGAGTGCACAAATTTTTGTGCATCGGGCCTCTAGTCATTTATAAGCAGCTAAACAGGTTTAAAGACAGTTACTCAACTGTGGGTGCATTGAGATGAGTTATGTATAATAATAATTCCATGGTGTTTCTTCATGTTCACCCAAGAGCCTGTCATACTTTCATCTCTAACCACTCTGGCTGCATATGATTTAATTCAAAACATTTTTGCTCTTTCTAAGCAAATTTAAGATTTTGTTTTCTTATGTGTGCTCGCTGTAGGTCATGCTGAAAAATGAGCCTCCGAGTATGCTGGGGAGACTATAAAATATGAAATGATAAGAGTTAAGCTTATAATCTATTATTCTCTTTACATGAAATAGTGCAACCCAGCATGTTCGTTGAATTGAAGATTATAAACAACTTGCATAATGCCAAAAGAAAGCTCTTTCAAGTAAGAATTTATCACCAGAATGCTCATTATATGTAATGTTTGCTTTGGAATTAGACATAAGAATAAGCACAGTATCATATTTAGCTGATTCTTCATCTTAAAAGACATTTAAGATAATAGGTGGCTCATAAGAAGGAAATATACATTTTATGCAGCTTCATAAGGCCTTTTCCTGAATGCTAATATATTCATGAATGTCTGAAAACAACTACATACCATAAAGTATGCATATTATGTTAAAAATTTTCCAAAGAAGTAATATCTTATTATATTGCTATAAAGCATACGATTTGATTATCTTTTTAGTATATTACTTTCTCATTTTTTAAAAAATCTTAGGGCACACTAGCATATAGCCTTTAAAGCTATTTACTACTCAGATATTTCTAAACGGGTGTTTAAATTATATCATTTCTGCTTCTCTATATTTTATACCCAGTTCTATTCAGTTTGCCCTAAGTCAAAATATATGCTTTCATGTGGGAGAGTAAAGAAATGGGTGCACATCTCTGATTTTGATCAGCTGTAATAATATGCATTCTGTGATCAGAGAGACAGGGTCAATCAGAGATGCATTGATTTCACAGTCCTGGATATAATATTAAGGTTAAAACATAATTTTGATGTCATAGAGTTTTTAGGTACTTGTTTACAGTATTACAAAGTATGTGACCATGGTCATACTATTTAAGTTCTCTGAGTCATACTTTCCACTGAAAAGTAAGCTCTATGAGGGCAAAGGTTTGGATTTGTTTTATTTTATGCTCCCCATACCTAGATGAGAGCCTGGTGTGCACATGATATTAAACAGTATCTGTTCAATGAATAAATGAAAGGATAAGTGCAGTTTATATGGATGTTGACAAAATAAAGCAGTACAGTCCAATGCAACAGATTGATTGTGATGAACCAGTCCTCAGTGGGTGCTCACACACAACAGCTGTACATATGTCCTGATTTTCCCTGTCTGAATGAAGACTTCTTAATATTTCCACATAGTATAAAACTACCAATTTCCAAAATAAATGTTGATTTGGTAAAAAAAAAAAAAAAATCCAACATAATTTGATACCATGAGAAGAAAAATCATGGTTAATTAGCTTGTTTTTCACTTTTCAGTTCTATAATCTGGCTTACATAGAGGCACCATTTTATAAGGATACTACTAATTTCAACTTTTTCGGCTATTTACTTCAATTGTTAGTTGAGGTTCACCATGTACAGATATCTATCAGGAACGATATCAAACAGGTTACTTGCGTCACAACTATTATATATTAGAGGCCCAGTGCACAAAATTCATACACTCAGGGGAGGTGGGGGGCCTCAGCCTGGCCTCTGCCCTCTTGTAGACCGGGAGCCCTTAGGGGATGTTTGACTGACGGCTTACAGACAGACATCAGTCAGACATCCTTAACACTGCCATGGAGGCGGAAGAGGCTCCTGGCTGAGCACACTGACTACGAGGGGGTTAGCTCCTGTGTTGAGCATCTGCTCCCTGGTGGTCAGTGCATGTCATAGCAACAGGTCATGCCACTGTTCAGTCAATTTGCATATTAGCCTTTTATTATATAGGATGTCACAGAAGTATTAGTTGGTAATGCCTGATTATCATCTTAGAATAATATCAGCATTGTATTTACTATAACAATTAACACAATTAGAATAAGAGGTAGACAAGACATGGTTTTGTTCTAAGATGAAATTGAAGTCAGTACTCAACTAAGAGTTGGTGAAATTTGACTGTATGTGCATAAGGAAGCTACTGTCCCTCCAGCAGAATAATTTAGAACCTCTTCTCCTTTCATTTCCTCAGTTTCCTGATTCTCTCCCATCAGCTCCAAAACAGGCAATCCCAGTGGAAAGAGAATAGAATTTAATAAGAGAACACTTTCGTTTTTCCTTCTTACCATGAATTCCCAAAGAGAATAGTGCAATTACTAGTTCACATTGCTCCTCTTCTCTCTTAAGGAGAAAGGACCCTTTATCACCAGATTGGGATCAAGTCATTCTACATGCCAAAAGAATAGAGGGACAAGAAGACAACTCTGAGAGTTGGGAATTGGGGCAAAGTTTGCAAGAATAAAGTTGAGAATCTGGAGCATTTAGCATGAGAGAGAAGCAGGTAGTAGAAGTGAGATTTTAATATGCTTTGTTGTACATAGAGTTGTATCATCTTCAGAGTTCTGGAAAATGCAAGTATTAAGTATACATGTTAACATGATGCTGTTCCAAAATCAGACTCACTTAAGATTCTTAAGGAGATACTCTCTTTTTCTTTTAATCAGAGCCTTTACCATTAATTGCAAGGCTCTTTTCAGTGATTCTGTCCTCAATAACTCATTATTCAATCTTTAGTTATTGAGTGTGTTTAGGCTCTTATAAATCCCAGGAGCTAAACTGTCTGAAACCAAAACTGTTTCCTCTTCTCTAATTCAAATGCTGCTTAAAAAATTTTTATTTTTAATTCTCACTTCTCCTTAGGTGTGGCTTCTTCACATTACTATGTTGTGTTTCTCAAAATTGTCCCTATTGCCAAGATGAGAAGAGTTTTCATATAAGGTTACCTTTTTGATCACGAGAATAACTTCTTGATAGAGTCTAGTGTGATAAAAGTTCGCAGTGTGCACAGTGTCTAAGCTCTGTGATCATCCTCCTGATGCCATATTAAGCAAAATACTTGCTGCCCCCTGGGTTTTATTCTGTTTTGTTTCCTTTTCTTTCACTGCATTTCACTTTTCCATTCATTAGTGGTTCTCACTTTAGTTAAGGGCATCAGAATAACCTAGAAGACTTGTTAAAACCCAGACAATTGGACCCTGTCCCCAGAGTTTCTGTTTCAGTAACTGCCTGGTAGGTCCTGAGAACCTGTATTTCTAACAAGTTCTCAGGCGATGCTGATGCTCTTGAGGGGACATGACCATGCATGTTAAACAAGTTTGAGGATGATGCAGTAATCACTGACATCTTGCTGTATACCAGGACACTAGCCTCAATGTCTAAGTTGTCAAAAAAAAAAAAAATCTTGGAAATTTGAGCAGTTATACTCTGTGGGAGGAAATGACCATCGTGGTGATTAAAAACTAAAATTAGCCTTTGTAGGGCAGGGCTATAGGGTTACACCTTTGGCTGACCTGTTGGCAAAGTCACAAACAAGGCCCCGCTTAGAGGGCACAGCCTCTTAGCATAATTAGGCATGACCTTATAAGGCTCACTAGATCTTATCTGGGAAACTAATGGGCTGAGAGAGATGTAGCAAGTGCTTCCAAAACAAGTGAAACTCACAAGAACACTGTAACTATGGTGACCACTACCTTGTTTACCTCTCACTATAAAAATAAAGGCTCAGCCTGCCTCTGAATCTCTCTCTGTGGCCTCAGCCAGGCACAGGAAGAACCACCTAGATCCAGTCATTTCTCCATCCTTTACTGCCCTCACTCAGGCTTTTGAACCCTTGGCTGAGCTGGCTTGGCACAAACCTTCATCTTTTCAAAAGAACAAATCTCCATAATATATCCAAGCAATAGCTCAGCCATTTTTATTTATCCATCATCTCTGAAGAAGACAGCATTTCTTTCATTTTAACTTCATGATATTAAACAGTGGTCTTTAAATATTTTCATATTTCACATGGGCCTCAATTTCATGTTGGGGAGAATCACACAATCATATTAGAATATGAGAATCATGTGGAAATAATGCAGTGCCTCAATGGTACTTTACATCTAAAAATGCTTTATAAGGACGACTTTATTTATTTTCTTTTTTTTAAAAAATCTTAATTTTTCAGATTATTACAGTTGTTCCTCTTTTCCCACCCCCATAGCTCCCTTCCTCCCAGTTTCCACCCCACCCTTTATCTTTACCACCCCCCCCCTCCGCCCGTCGCTGTTCTCATTCATAGGTATAAGGACCACTTTAAAAAGCTCCTAAAATCATGAATGACTGGTAATGCATAATGTGAGCAGTGTAAAGCAGCGGGTCATAAACTCAGCTATATAAATTCACCAACATTGGGAGCATTGGGGGTGGGGACACAACTGTGTTCAAGTAGGGTTTGAGGTAGGTAACTGACATCTTTTGAGGTATCCTCTTAAGAATTCCTATGAAAGGTGGGGAGGCAGGGCTGGTCAGAATGAAAGCTGTACCACAGCAGGAGAGGCAACACAGATCCCAGAGAGACCCATGAGGAGCTCAGGAGCTGGGATGGCTCTTCAGAGTGAGAACAGAACCTTTGTAACCCATCCTTTATTGGTTATTGGATACAGACTGCCCTTAGGGATGGCCTGTGACCTTGGTAAGACAGTTCCCTTACAAGGAGGGCAATCTCAATTCCTGATTAGTGGCTTAGCAGCAGCCAGCCCTACCAGAAGGTAGGGGCAGAGTACACCTACTTGAGGTGAGTCATGTGGATGGTCCAGCACACCCTGTCAGGACAGGGGGTTAGCAAATGACAGCTGTACCGTTTCATGTATGGCCCATAAGCTAAGAATCCTATATACCAAAGAGCTAATATGCTAGTTAGACTGAACAGCAGAATGACCATTTGGATGACCTTCCAGATGAAGCCAGGGCTGCGAGGGCCTACCCTTGCATGAATTTCGTGTATTGGGCCTCTAGTCCTATATAATAAAACCCTAATATGCAAATTGACTGAACAGTGGAAAGACTGGTAGAACAACCAGTTGCTATGACATGCACTGACCACCAGGGGGAAGATGCTCAATGTGAGCCTCCCAAGAGGGAGGTGACTGGCAGCAACAACTGGGGTGCGGTACCAGTGGGGCCTCCCAATTGCTCCGCCTGCTGCTCTCCCCAAAGATCAGCCCTGATTGCCAGCAAGGTCTAGGGACCCTACCCTATATGTTGGGAACAGTCTCTTAAAGTTAAAAATTAAAACCTGGCAAGGCTACTCTAACACTGAAAAAACAGGATGATGCAGCAATGACATGCATGGACTCTGGCTTGCATGTTTTGTGGTCGGCCCTGATTCTGACAGTTATAACTGTGTGACAAATTACTTAACTTCTCTCTACTTCAGTTTTTCCACCCATAAGATGGGGAAAATGGTACTTCTGCCTCAGGAGGATCATGCCATGTACTACCTTTTATAATCAGGACAAAAAAATGTAGCTGCCCATAGAACAGCAAGATGCCTTTCACCTGAATGAAAAGTATGGTCCCTGGTGCATATAGCGTCCCAGATTGCAAGAGGGATGTCCGACTGCCAGTTTAGGCCCAACATCCCCCAAGGATTCCAGATTGTGAGAGGATACAGGCTGGGCTGAGGGACCCGTTTTCCCCCATGCACAAATTTCTTGTACCAGGCATCTAGTAGTTATGTCTTTAAATAGATGAAAAATCAAAATCATAACATTTATATCCAATGCTTTACAATATCATTTACTTTTCTAAATCTTTGCAGAAACATACTTATTTCATCTTAAAGCAAGTGTGACAGGTATTATTAATACTCATTTTAGAGACAAGGAAAACCGAAGCTTCTAGAAAGATTAAGTAGAACATTAAAGATCACACAGCCAGTGAGCAGCTCATCTGGAATCCACACCCAGGATCTGGACCCTTCAGCCTGGCTCTGAATGTAAAGTTCTCCAACACTAGAAAAGCAGAGCTGTGCCAAAAAGAGGATGTGCATAAAATATCTGGTATATTCCCGGGAGGGAAGATGACTGCTTTGCGTGAGAATGAAACCGCCTTTTTGCTATAATGATAAGTAATGCTCACCTTGAATTACAATTAAATCCAATGTTATTATTCTTATTCTCATTTCTGTTTTACCAAAGTTACACTCAACTACCATGTTTTCGAATGTTATTAATAAAAAATTTGAGGAAATTTGCTTTTTATCCTAATTCATAATTAACACTATACTAGCTTCAGTTGTGCCTCTTGGCCCACAAACCCAAAAGGATTTACCGTCTGTATATGTAAAACCTTTACTCTAGGGGCAGGCTCTGTTTTTGATCATCCTTCTCTAATGAAAAACCCTGCCACCATCAGGGTCCAATACTTCGATTTTGTAGCTGGCTTGAGCTGCCTACAAAAGCAGCAGAAACATCAGCCTTCAAGTGAATGGTGTCCTTTATTAATGAGAGAAATCTTATTCTCACATACTACAAGCACAAACATAAACCTGACATTTGTCTTCCTAGTTGTTAAGAATAAAGCTGGACCTGGTATTGGTGACTCACGCCATCTGCTTGATGGCATGAGACACTTGTGAAACCTCCTAAAAGGAAAATGTACTTCAAATTTCTGAGAATTGCTTGCAACAATGATTGTTTTTGTGAAATAAGTCACAAACAAGGTTTTATATGTAACATAATCCCAGGTATTTAATCATTGCTTTTAGTGTATTTTAAATATTTTGTATTTTAAATATTTAAACATCATCTCATCATTGATGTTTCTCTCTCCCTCTTCCTTCCTCTCTGAAATCAATAAGAATATATTAAAAAATAAAATAAAAATGTGTGTGTGTCTGTGTGAGAGGGAGAGAGAGAGAGAGAGAGAGAGAGAGAGAGAGAGAGAGAGAGAGAGAGAGAGTTGTGCATTCCAAGCACCAGAATGTAAAGTTGGCCCAAACTGTTTACGCTAAGGCATTTGTCTGCTTACACTGAGGCATTTAATAAATTTTAGCTATCCTTCTAGAGTACAAGAGAGAACTTTCTCTTTTGGAATATATAAAGTATGCTTTCTCTTCTACATTATGAAAGCTCCATTATAATTGTTATGGTTCACAAAAAGGAGGACTAGATTCCCATTGTAACCTATGCCATGCCTATTGAACAACACGTTACAATATTGACATCTTGGTGTTATTATCATCATCATCACTATTTAGTGCTATTGGTAAATGTAAAAATATTTTGGAAATGCCGAATAAGATAAGCCTTTGCTTTCACTTTATGATAACATACTTTGATAAGCAAGAGACTGATATTGACAGTGAGAAATAAACAACCATTATCCTTTAATTTCTTATTTGAACATAGTGCGGACGTAATTGTAGTGATTTGTACATAATCTTCAACTCAGTAAGTAGGCTGGGTTACAATAAATCAAGTAAAAGAAATTTAATGGATTGCCATTTGTGCTCCAAGCGTTCACGTTTATTTATCTGCTAAGATTAAGATTTTAATGTACTTGATTTATTAAAGACATGACGCTTTTCAAATTGCTCTCTTGCAAATATGCAGAAGTTATTAAAACTCCTACTGAAATAAATAACCACCAAAGAGCTTGCTGTGACAGCCAGACCACATTTGGCACCATTCCCTGAGCACTTGTATTCTTTAATACTCTTGACTCTGCCCTTTCTTTTGATTTTATATATTTTTAATGGTGGATGTTTTCTTCATATCTTTCCACTCAATCAATTACTCATATGTTGATATAATGCAAAACACTACCTCTTCTGTGGTTTTTCAGTTTCTCCAAACTGATCTCCTTTTTCCAATTCCTGTTCCCATAGCATCGTGTTCATTAAAAAATAAAACAGAACTTCAGAAGTTATGTCACAATTTAAAACAAAATTGTTTGCATACATGCAAATTTATATGTAATTTCATTGCTCATAGTAGAAAGCATTGAGGGGGTTCTGTGTAGCTATGTACAAAAAAAACTCACATAGATGAGATTTGGGGTGAAAGTTAGACAAAGGTAGTATACCTAAGGTAGCTTTGGTTAAAGGAACACACATTCAATGTGTCAAAAATATGGCACACAAGTACCGCTGAGTTGAAGAGTGGACAGAGCAAGAATGAATTTGTGATTTCCTGTTATAAGACCTCAGAGAATTCATTCAATGAGGATACAGTAGTTACTTAGAAAACTAGAGGGCCTTCTCATACCTAACAGATACTTTTCCCTGGGTAGTCATAAAGAGCAAAAGGAATAATGTAGTGGACAGGAGCAAACAATATTACTGCATTCCAATAATCACTGCGACCAAGCCACCATCCACAGTACAAGTACCGATTAGCTTAAGTACCTAAGGAGCAGGAAGAGAGAAAGAATCCCAGGAATGGATTGGAAAGGAGTGCAAGAGGAACAGACACTCAGTGAAGTCCTGCTGCCTTCCTGACACTTGTAATGGCTGCTTTTTATTATATTACCATGTTTGGTACCCATAACAAATCTGTAAGGTGACTACTATTCCAATGCTTTCAATTTAAATTATTTATTGTTTAAAATTTTACATGTCTCCTTTTCCACCATTGACCTCTCTTTGGCCATTCCTACCTGCAGCACATGCCGTCACCCCCCTATTGTCTGTATCCATTGGTTATGTTTATAGGCATGCATGAAGTCTTTTGATTGATCCCCCTCCCATTTCAATATTTTAATTAAGACGTTGAAAGTCCAGGCAATAGAAATAATTTGTTCAAGGTAATGCAGCAAGCTTCAAGGCTAGATTAGAACTCAGGTAAATTAATTCATTATTTTCACCAGTGCCAGAAATTTTGAAAACAAACAAACAAACAAAAACATTAGAAAGCAGATCCCATTAATTTAAAGACATTTTTTGATAGAAAAAAATTGAGATTATGGTGTAAAAAGAGTGCTTCAACCAGAACCCCAGATATATAAGTGTATGGTCTCCTAAATATAACTTGAATTATGATGTATATATGACTTCAACTTAATATCAATAATAGAATGTAGGCAATGATTTAGTTAATTAAAATACATATTAAGAGGCAAGATAAGAAACTATATTTCCTAATTCAGGTTTACTGCTTTATTAATATAAACACTACTATTCCATTCAATTCTCCACGTAAGATGACTCTTTATTGCTAATATAATATTCATATATACAACAATATTCAAATTAGCTATAGTTTCCTCACCTTAAAATGGGATTGATGGTGCTATGTATCTATTCCTAGTCAAACATCAATATAAAAACATTATTACTTGTGTTCAAACAAAGAACTAGCATATTAATGCTGCCTTATTTTTATTTTCAAATAAGGATACTGTCAATTTTCCCATGCACTTTGTGTATTGATTGAATTACATGTTAAATAAGTTGTCAAGCAATGCCTATGGTTAGGCAATAGCACAGAGACCTCTCGCTGCTGTGACGTGACACCAGGTATGATGTAGTCATTAGGAAAGAGTTGAACTTAGTGATCAGTGACTTATTTGAGCAAAATGAGAAATCCATGAGCATAAAACAAGATGGAGCTCTGGGCAAAATCACCAAGAAAACCCAAGCCAATATTCGAAATGTTGCTCAGAGATGCTACCAAATTAAACACTTTCATTTTTAATGCACACATAAATCCACAGACACACGCATTCACACACAGTGTACCATCCTGAAGTTGAAATCAAGAATGTATGTGGACAAATAAAATGTGTGTTACGACCAGATCCATGCCATTTCTGCAAGTGAACTCAAATTTTCACAGAATTAGAATGAAAGGAATTATGATATTGATACTCTGAAGTCCCCAATGCATTCCCCCATATAACATTTAAAGTGCTACTGAGGGTGAATTATTGTCTATATCTCAATCTAAATAGAGCCATTTTGGTATAAGAATATACACTTAATTTTGGAAATAGATAAGAAAATGAGTTTTCATCACTTCCTTTATCCCTCAGGCCCTAAAGGCAAATATTTACAATATAATTAAAATATTAAGGCTCAATATTGACCCCATAGTGCTTTGAAATTATTATAATCCCACTCAAATTAAATGGAATTAAATATCATCTTTAAAGAAAAGAAACAAATGCTCTGACTTGATTTGAATTATAAAGGTACTGAATGTTATAAGTATTGAATGCAAAAAAAAACTTCCCTTCTTTCTTTCCTGAGGTACTTAAACTATTGCATGGCCTATGGTTGTGGACAATACAACTGTGATTTATAGAATAAGTATGTTTATAGTGTAAAAAAAGCACTAATGTGAATTGTAATGAAGTTTAACAGATGAAAGCTTCCCGTTAAATTTTGTTTATAAAGTGTTGTCCTGGATCTGATAGTAAACTCCTATAGAAATCATTTTTAGAACTGCAGAGATATGACAGGAGAGCAGTTCAATAGAGTGTGCCTAATTCATTCCAATTCACAGCGTAATGCATTTCAATTCACACAGTGATGCATTCTAGTCTCCAACATGAGAATCCAATCTAGTTGATGCTTAGTAGAGTTGAAACAAACTCACAGCACCAGAAAACTGACAATGTCTATTTTGCTAAATAGAGAAATACTTTAAATATTTTTCCACTGTGTTCTAAGCCTGGCTATGCCTTATTTACATTATGATGCTATGCCTACACTACTTATAAGACAACAGTCCTTGATATTTGAAGTCTTCCACTATTTTCATAGTAATTAAAGCTGTTTAAGAGTCAACCCCTGATGCTTGTCTGATTTTCTGGAACAGGTTTAAAAGCCTAATTATAGTCAGATGTTTCAAGCTTCAGGAAACCAATTTAGTGTTTGCCATGAGCAACTGGCTTACCGGTATTGGGAACATTCTCTGGAAATATACTCTCACATACAATATCAATCATTAAATGTCATCCTCAATCTTTAGCAGTTTGATTTAGTGTTAAATATTATATTTTCAGATTTCTCTTTTTAAATATCTTTTTTCTGATATATATATATATATATATATATATATATATATATATATATATATATATATAATTTACACTGATTCTTAGATTATTTGGGGGAATTCTGTCTCCCTATAAAATTCCTATTTTCCAGGTAAGAATTACATTAAATACAGAAAGAACAATAATAAATTGGCCACTGACTTTCTAGCAGGTAGAAAAGGATTTTAATTCACAGGATTCTGGCATTGGCAAATTAATTCATGCATTCTCTTAAGGTGGAAAAAACTAGAAAGAAAAAAAAATGTTGCTGCACAAAGAGGAGTTTTGTAAAATCTGCTGAAGTGGCAGGATGAGCTTTGCATCGGTCTTGCTGTTCTGCTTTTCACCAAAGGAGACAAAACTGGGTCAAAGGAAAGATAGATAAAATTTTCAACATTTAAATATTTCAAACTTTTTCCTTGAAAGCTGATTTATTTTGCCTGGAGGCTGGAAGGGGCAGATGAACCTTGGATTCCTTTTATCCATTTGTCACATGAAAAGTCATGATGAAAAGGACAACCAGAGTCCCTCAGGTTTATAGATACTACAATATATTCAGGACCATTTTACTCAAGAAACACACACACATTATTCCACCATCAACCCATCATCCACATCACCTCCATTTTAAAAACGGGGCTGTTTAAACTAGAAAAATGTTTAACTGAACTTGTAAGTTCACCCAAGAAATTTTAGCAAGCTGAGGATTACCCATCTAGCATGGTGATGGTATCTTGTGAATTACTTTCCAATACGGTGATATTTTCTCTGAATTATAAACTAGGCATTAAAAGAATAGAAACTCTTTAGAAATTTAATTAGAGTAACATCTCGCTCATTAAATTACATGGATTCAAGATACATGTCATTTGCAGCCAATCTTCCCAACATACAATCTTCTAGGTAATTATAGTGCTTTTTTTAATAACCAAAATGCCAATTTAATGTTAAATTATTGTCTTATGTCAACAGTAGACTAAACTAAGTGGTATAACTTCTTTAATGAAGGAGAAGTTATTATATGTTCACCCAGCAAACATGTATTGAATACCTACAACATATATCATGCAATGTGTAAGATACTGAGTAAAGACACATGAGTAAGGCAAGAATTCTGACCTCAGCCTTCTAGAAGAGATAGATAAGTCAAGAAACACTGATGATTTGCATCTCTCAGATGATGAGTGACTCTGAGCATGTTTTCATATGTGTCTTGGCCTTCCTTATGTCCTCTTTCAAAAAGTATCTATTGAGGTCCTGTGCCCATTTTTTGGTTGGGTTCTTTATCTTCCTTTTGTTAAGTTGTATGAGTTCCCTCTAAATGTTGAACATTAAACCCTTATCAGAGATGTCCTTGGCAAATATGTTCTTCCATGCAGTGTGCTTTCTTGTTGTTTTGTTGATGGTTTCTTTTACTTTGCAGAAGTTTTTTTTTTTTTATTTTGATGTAGTCCAATTTGTTTATTTTCTCTTTAGTTTCCATTGCCCTAGAAGCAGTATTGAAGATATTGCTTCGGCATATATCTGAGATTTTGCTGTCTGTGGATTCCTCTAAGATTTTTATGGTTTCTTGTCTTATGTTTAGGTTTTTTTTATCCATTTGAGTTTATTTTTGTGTATGGTGTAAGTTGTTGGTCTAGTTTCATTTTTTTTGCATGTATCTGTCCAATTTTCCCAACACCATTTATTGAAGAGATTGTCTTGACTCCATTGTATGCTCTTGACTCCTTTGTCAAATATTAATTGAGCATAGTGGTTTGGTTTGATTTATGTGTTCTCTATTCTATTCCATTAGTCTATATGTCTGTTCTTGTGCCAATACCAAGAAGCTTGAGAACAGTGGCTTTGTAATACAGCTTGATATCTGGCATCAAGATCCTACTTTGTTCTTCTTTCTCAGAATTGCTGCAGCTATTTGGGGTCTTTTTTCTTTATTCTAGATGAATTTTTGAAGAGCTCATTCTAGGTCTGTGAAATATGTCATTGGTATTTTAATGGGAATTGAATTGAATCTATAGATTGCTTTGGATAGTATGGACATTTTAATGATGTTGATTCTACCAATCCATGAACATGGTATGCTCTTCCATTTGTTTATATCTTCCTTTATCTTTTTTTCAGCAAATCAAAACAACACTGAGGTGCCATCTCTCACCTGTCGGAATGGCTATCATCAACAAGTCAACAAATGACAAGTGCTGGTGAGGATGTGGAGAAAAAGGAACCCTCATGCACTGCTGGTGGGAATGCAGACTGGTGCAGCCACTGTGGAGAACAGTATGGAGTTTCCTCAAAAAACTAAAAATGGAACTCCCATTTGACCCAGTGATTCCACTTCTAGGAATATATCCCAAGAAACTAGAAACACCAATCAGAAAGGATATATGCACCCCTATGTTCATGGCAGCACAATTTATAATAGCTAAGATTTGGATACAGTCTAAGTGCCCATCAGCAGATGAATGGATTAGAAAACTGTGGCACAGCTACACAATGGAATACTATGCTGCTGTAAAAGGGAAGGAACTCCTACCATTTGCAACAGCATGGATGATCCTGGAGAGTATTGTGCTAAGTGAAATATGTCAGTCTGAGAAATATAAATATTATATGACCTTACTCATTTGTCAAATATAATAACATAAACTGATGAATGAAAACAGATCCAGAGACAGAGAAGCATCAATCAGATGCTCAAACCTCAAAGGGAAGATGGGGAATGGTCGGGGTAAGAGGAGGCTTGATGAGTTGGTCATATGATTCTCAGATAATATGACCAGCTATTCTTTCATACATTCAGTTATGATTTAGTAATCACTGAGTGTTAGAAATTATTTCTAAATATGAAATAGTGAAAAATATTAAGTTACTTCATAATGATTATGCTATAAAAGAAAAAAAGAAATATATTAAGCAGATACATATCTATATACATAAAAGCCAAGCAATCAGAATGAAATATAACTGCAAACTACTGCATCTAGGGAGGGGAAGCGGCCATGGTTCCTGAGGCCAACTTCTAGGAGGCCAGTAGCATTGTTGGGATTGTGCCAGTGGCGCTGGTCCATTGCTGCCTGGCCCATTATCTGGAGATTGGACCTGCAGAACTAATGAGGGAGTGAGTGGCTGCCACCAGGCTGGTAGGCTGCTGAGATGAGTCTGTCAGCTGAGCGACACTCCCACTGTGGGAGCACACTGTACACCAGGGGACAGCTCCTGCATTGAGCATCTTCCCCGTGGTGGTCAGTGTGTGTCACAGTGACCGATTGTTCTGGTCATTAGGTCATAACGATTGTTTAGGCTTTTATATATATACTAGGGGCCCGGTGCACAAAAATTTGTGCACTCGGGGGGGGAGGGTCCCTCAACCTGGTCTGTACCCTCTTCAATCAGGAAACCCTCAGGGCTGCTGGCTCCTAACCGCTCACCTGCCTGTTGGCCTGATCCTCCTTAACTGCTCTCCCCTGCTAGCCTAGTGCTCCTAACTGCTCTCTGCCTGCCCTGATAACCTGTAACTGCCTCTGCCTCAACCCTGCCACCATGGCTTTGTCCAGAAGGACGTCTGGAAGGTCATCTGGAAGATGTTCAGTCTAATTAGCATATTACCTTTTTATTAATATAGATGCCACCTTGTCTTAAAAATGCAGGTTGTTAGCAGGTTTTCCTATTGTGGAAGGGGAGCCTGCAGTAGCATCCTGGGTTCTAACCAGGGCTTAAGAACTGGTGCTTTATCTCAGCAGATGAGATTCCTAGAAGAAGACTCCTGGATGTACCTTGAACATTCCTATTGGTTTTGCCAAATGCTCCTCCAAAAATGTTGAACAACTTTAAACTCCCACCAGCAACCATGCATGTACTCTCTGTCCTACTTTGATGCCAATATCATTGACTTCCCCCTAGAAGCTTCCCTCCTCTCAGCCGGGACTACTTGGCACTTGAGCCAAACTCACTGTTCAGGCTGGGACTTAATGTCCCAAGATAGAATTATGGAGGAGGAAAATAGTGTTCCTCTACCATTCTGAGTTCTTAGCAGAGTCCCTTGTAATGAAAGACAGATTACCAAGAGAAAAACAAAAGTTCATTAACATGTGTACCTCGTGTCTATGTGGAAGATCCCAGAGAAAAATGAATAACTCCCCAAGGTGGCTTAGAGTCCAGATTTAAATACCTTATTCCTAGGGAAAGAGGATGAGATATCTAGGCCTCTTAGAGGAGAGTACATGAGTTTTAGGAAAGATGAATGGGGGTGGGAGGAAATAGTTTGTAACAAAGTTTGGGTGTGATGTCAACTTGTAGTCTCCTGTGACAGGAGTCAGTCTTCACTGGCTGATGACACTTTTCCCATCAAGGGAAACTTTTGTGGGGGTCCGATTTTAGGCAGATTAGGAGACTTTAGTGAAAGCCTCTCCTTGCATTTTCTGTTTTTCAAGCATCTTCAGCTCAAGATTATCAATATAATAACACAGCATATGTTGGGGTGGCATGTTCTCTGACCTTCAGAATAAACCCAACAAAAGCTTGTTTCCTTTCTTAGATGATTTGCCACAGTAGTGTTATTCCCTGGAGACAGTGTTCTGACCAGATCTTCCTGGGAGTGGTCATAACATACGCTGTGCTTGTAGAACGAAATAAATCAAGGTCAGTTTTCTCATCTTGTGGAAAGGGAGATAAAGTTATGATAGTTTATGTCCCTTTCCACAGGTTTCCTGAGATTTGTGTCTCTGCTGTAGCCCCAGTGGCCCCAGCTTCTCCGCGGTTCTGGGGGTTGGAGCTGCTGGGTGCCAGGCCCACTTGAAGGTTTGTGTCCCTGCTCCTCCAATCCCAGTGCTGAGGCTGGGTTTGGGGCTGCTGGCTGCTGGCCTCCCTGCAGGCTGTGTCTCAGCTCCTCCAACCCCAGTGGACCCAGCACCTCCACAGTCACAGCGGTCAGAGCTGCTGGGGTGTTGGGCGCCCTGCAGGCCGGGTCCCCATGCCTCGAACCCCAGCAGCCCCAGTGCCGAGGTGGGGCTTGGAGCTGCTGGGGTGCCGGGCGCCCTGCAGGCTGGGTCTCCGCGCTTCAGACCCCAGCGGCCCCGGCGTGATGGTTAATTTGCATATTACTCTTTTATTAGATTAGACTAGACATGTCTACGTATTCAAATATATTTGATGACATAGGACCTTTTAGTCAACAAATACATATGTGAATAAACTCTATGCCAGGTACAGTGCAACACCTTGCAGATACAGTGGGAAATAAGAGTTTTGGTCCTAGGGACCTGAGGATTTAAGTTCATGATAAATGCATGATAAAAATAAGACCAACTGGTATACAGACACTAGTAAGACCACCAAAGTGAGCCTTATGAGATAAGAAAGTTACCAGAGAAAGTCCTATAGTTTGACTAGGAGATATTTTGGTTAAAGGCAAGAGGAAGGAGGAAATGAGAAGAGGAGGAGATGATTGGAAATAAGAAATTAACGATGATATAGCACTAAAATTAACACAGTATATATATTTAGAACTTAACTGTAATTTAGTGGAACCAACAAATATATGAATTACAGATCTGCAATTATAAAAATGAGAATCCTTTGACCTGGTCAGGTGGCTCAGTTCGTTGGAGCTTTGCCCCATACAGCAAAACATTATGGGTTAGATTCCTGGTCAGGGCCCATACTTAGGTTGTGGGTTCGATCCCTTTTCAGGGCACCTATGGGAGGCAACTGATGGATGTTTCTCACTCTCTCTCTCTCTCTCTCTCTCTCTCTCCCTCCCTATTATCTCTAAAAGAAAAAAAATCGATAAAACATCCTCAGGTGGGGATTATTATGCCACAATGGGATGAGAATTTTGGGTGTGCAAGTGAGGATAGTTTGCATGTGGGAGAGATATGAATGTTATGGCCAGATACATTCAAATGTGTACACTATCCATAGTTTTCCTATCTGAATGTGCTATCCTCTCTGACCATCAAGAGGTGGAGACTATATCCTTTCTCTGATGAGCAACAGAACACAGTGAAAACGACCTTATTTCATTTCCAAGCTGAGACCAAGAAACCCAGCAGTTTCCATTTCAGTTTTGTAGAAGAAATAACCCTAAATCCATAATACTGTGAAAACTTTCAAACTCCCCATGCAAAAAAGACACTTGTGGGAAAAATAAGATGTCAGATATGTGAATGAAATCTTTGATCCTCCCATCAGTCCAGATGCTAGCTAAGGGAATGACCCAGTCAACAACAACAAAAACTGCTATCCTATCCACGCCCAAGTTCTGACCTAGAAAGTTCTTATAATTAGTAAAATTGTGTTCATTTAGACTACTGTGTTTTTGTGTGGATGCTCTGTAGTCATAGATAAACTAAACAGCTTTTAAAGATATAAAAATTATTCAGAATGGCTTTGTGTTTTCTCTTTCAAAGAATACAAACACAATCATATGAAGCTTTTATATTAAAAAGGCAAAAAATTAGAAATATCCCAAATCTTCATTAATCACAGAATCAATAAATAAATTGTGGTATGTCCAAACAATATAACACTACAGAGACATTAAAAAAAAAGAACTATTACTATTATACTCATGAACCTAAATGAATCCCACAAGCACAGAAATGATGGGAGGAATCCAGATACAAAACACAGCATATTGAGTGATTTCATTCATTCATTCATTCATTCATTCATTCATTCATTCATCCATCAATCATTCATTTTACAAGTCAGAATAATGGCTTCCCTTACAGTGTGGTGCATTCACTGATAAATAACATTGGCTAAACTGATGTTGAAAATATTCTAATTCTTCAGTTGAATTGTACATTTTACTGTGTTGATTATCCTGTATGTCACACCTGATTAATTTTTTTAAAAACCTGTTTTAAACTGCAAAATATTAAGAAAAACACATAAAGAGCATTCCTATACTCAAATATTACTAAAAAGCAACTTGAGCTCAGAGAGTTTAAGCAACTTGCCCGCACTCCCGTTGCTAGACAGTAGTGAACACTGGCCCTGTGTCCTATCTCTGGTTGTTTCTATTTCCTTAGACTCCAGTAGTGTCCATACACGAAAATTTTTGTCTGATTACTATATTTTCTTGAAAGGGAGGACCTACATAAAAGTTTAAGTCCTGATTAAGGGTCTACGACAAGTACTGAAGAGATACTGTGAGCTTTAAGTCACGGAAGTTTTACAGAAGGTAACTACAGGGTGTTGGAAGAACCCATAAGCCACAGCAAATGTGTGGGTGGGAGACAGCTTTTGCAAGGACCGTGCCTTGTAGAGAAACGGAGCTTCTGTTGTATAGACAATAACCGTGGCAAAAGAGTGAAAATCACCTTGAATATTACTGTGCTAGTAGACCTTTTCATGACCTGACATTTTCTCACAACCATCTAAATGTTGTGAGTATTAGAGAAAGCATATCCATGATCTGAACTGATTTTAGTTCACAAGAGGTTCCATTTGTTTTTATTGAGGTTAATGGATCTGCAAATACAGATCCATTAACCCCAGAATTTTTAAATGTTAAATCAGCAGCTTTAAATAAATGTTAACATGAGACACCAATTACAGATACTGTAATACCAACTAAAGGGCAAGATTTGGAGCATTGCCTAGCAAGAATATGTTAAAAATTCTGAACTCCTTTATTAGCGAGATAAAAATGATGTAAAGATGTTAATATTTTGTTGGGTCAGAGCCAATAAAAATAAATTATTTCCCCTTTAAAAAATGCATTTAGCAAATAGCCATATAGTCTCTAGGAGACTCTATGTTTCCAAACTTTCATAGGATTATGATTATTGTTATTAATGTCACCATTACTGTGCTTGCAATGCCATTACTACATTAAGGAATTGATTTACTCAGATCTTATGGCTGTAATTACCACATGCACTCATGAAACAGTGCATTGCAAGGATGCCCGTGGCTCTGCTAAGACAGTGATCCTGCACACTGTTGCATGCAGGCTAGCACTGAGACTTATTTTGCTCTACTTTAAATTGTTTTGTATCAACTATTGTGTCCCAAGTTGCATTGATATTTGACCTGTTTTGTGGTCAGAATTTTATTACAGTAAAGAGAATTTCATTTAATTCAGCATGCATTTACTGGATTCTTCTTATTAACCTAAGTAACCCTGTTCTGAAGTAACACTCTCCATCTCTGGGCAAGTCTCAGTGGCCAGAACCATGCTGTCCCAGGGCATATTCCAGTTCTGGTCAGTTGTTGATAAATTACATAATTCATTTATGCCCAAATTTCTTCACTCATTAAGTTGGCATGTCATTACCTATTTTATGAAGTTTTTATTGAGATATTAAAATATAACAACACTATATGGGCTACATAAGTAATGCTTCATAAAATATAATTATTACTAAAGCAACATATCTTTAGAAAAATGCTGATTACCAGACAAGACTGAAGAACTATATGGTTGCATGTAGGATATTAGGATGGATTGCCTTCCTTTCTATAAGAAAATTTCTATTTTGAGGCAATTTAATTTTCCCAAAATCTTTGTATGGTAAGATAATTTTATTATATAAAGGAGAATATAACATGTAATCTTAGGTAATAGAGTTTCAATGACTATAGGATTGCGTAAACCCTGTTTTCGTTCACATACGTGGTCTACTTTGTAAATGTTGCATATAGGTTAAAGAAAGGGCATATCTTTGAATTAGAAATACAGATTTCTTTCTTTTCTTAATTTTTTTAGAGAGAGAGAAAAGGAGAGGGAGAGAGAGATAGAAACTCGATGAAAGAGAAATATTGATTGGCTGCCCCTTGAATGTCTTGCACTGGGGATCGAGACCTGAACCTGGGCATATATCCTGACCAGGAGTCAAACCAGTGACCTCTTGGTTCATGGGTTAATTCTCAGCCACTTAACCATACCAGCCTGTTTAGATTTCTTTTTGTCTCTGTCTCTTACACACATACATTCATTTTACACATACACATAGTTCAGATCTTAAACATCTATTCATCTACTCTTACACTGATCTATAAAATAAAAACTTGAATCCTTGTTCAGGCCTTTAATATTTCTATTTCTTTTTATATTTGATTTATTACTTTCTGTGAGAGGTGCATTGAAATCTTGAATTAGAATTGTAGGTTATCCATATCTCTTCAGTTCTGACAACTGAAGCTTTATATACTATAAGGCAACTGCTGAATGTATTTATGCTGATTATAGACTGGAATATTTTAGTCTTACCAGAATATAATATATTTTCCTCTTGAGCTATTTTTCTTAAATCCTCTCTTGTCATATTAGATTGTTATTACTGTTTTCCATAGGCATATACTTATTTAGTGCACTTTTGTCTACCTTCTTATGTATTTTTTCTTTAAATATGTCTTTGTAGACAATATGTTGTTAGATTTTGTTTTCATTTATTTAATTTCATCTACTTTGAGAGACTAAGTCCTCTAATTGAAGAGTTTAACCTATTTATATGTTCAACATTTCTGTTGATTAAAATAAATCCCTTTATCCTTAACTATTGCCTTCTGGAAAAGTTCCTTAATTTGATCTTTCAACACACTAATTCATTTTTTCAGTTTGATTCTCCTAGCTATTTAGCTCATTGATTGTGTTCTGTGCTGTAATTACTACATTTTCATATTCCCTATTGATTCCCTTTATGACTTATTATTCTTGTTTCATTTATCCTTATTGTATATATTCATGTTACATTACATTCTCAGTCTTCTGTTTTAATTATTCTCCCTTTGATGTTCACTTTGGTATCTTTAAAAAATATTCTTTGTACTTCTTTTAAAAAATATTTTATTGATTTCTTACAGAGAGGAAGGGAGAGGAATAGAGAGTTAGAAACATCGGTGAGAGAGAAACATCAGTCAGCTGCCTCCTGAACACCCCCTCCTGGGAATGTGCCTGCAAACCAGGGTACATGCCCTTGACCAGAATCGAACCTGGAACCCTTCAGTTCGCAGGCCGACGCTCTATCCACTGAGCCAAACTGGTTAGGGCTTCTTTGTACTTCTTATGTAACTGGTTTGGGCCTATGAATTCATGTGTTTCTGTATGGGCTACTTCTTCTATCTGATAATACATATTTGAAAAGGGTCTCAGGCCAGGCTCTAATCGGTATCATCTTTGTTGAATTTAAAGAAGAGGGGGAGGGATGTACCTCAGAATGGAGGGCCCTGTGGTCCCTAAGGATTTCCCTTGATCCCTTCTATGTTTGCCTCTCTACCTGATAACTCCTCTTCTTAGGGTTTTCTTTTAAAAACTTTAGGAAAAAGCACTTTACTAGGAGAGATCTTTCATTTTTAATTTTGATAAATCCGCTTATTTTCTACCAGCACAATTGAAATGGGGAAATAAATAGAAAAGGACATAACTGATATGGTAATTAGAATTCCTAATGGTTAGTCAAAATCTTTATTCGAAGAATTTGATAAGAAAAATTGGGTGTAATATACACTCTTTAAAAACAACAACACAACACAGCATACTTAAGTTCACTTGGCATCCATCAAAAGTGTTTGTGGTCACAGAATCTAGAGCTACTTGATTACTTTCTGGTTCACAAAGGCATAATATATTACAAATTGAATATGTATTTCAATAAGAAAGGATATTTGTTACTTTTTATGGGAATATTGGGTTACAAAACTGTCAGATTATATTTAAAAAATGTCATAAACTATGTCAGAGGTAATAGTTCCTCAGTGATTTTACAAACTTGACAAATAAATCTCCAGCTATACCAAAACATGAAGTCACTATATGTAGGATATGTGAGCAGTAATACTTACATATTCATTCATTCATCACTTCTTCATCCATTCAATGATTTCCCAAACATTCATTACTTTCTTTCCCTTGCCAGACTCTGTTCTAGGAATTGAAGAGACTACAAAGAATGGAATAAGATACCACCCTCAAGGAATCCATGCTCTTGTGAAGGAGACAAATGGAAACAAGGGCAAGACAGTGTGGCACACACGTTAGTAGGCATATAGACATACAAAGCACACATACACATGATTTCTACGATTCACTGAGGAGTTATAGAAAGAACCAAAACCTCCCACAGGAGGGTAAAATTTGAAGAGCCAACCTAAAAAGGCAAGCATAATAAGGTTATTCTCTCATCATTATTATTAATAAACAAGTATTATAACCTGGTAATTAATGACAGTGTCTTAGAGAGGGGGTTTTAAATAGGCAGGCAATTTGGGGAAGGTATTAAGTCCTTAACCAGAAAAGATATTAATCGTCTAAGTCATGCTTGATACAGAACATAGAGTCTGTGATTCTGGTGGGCATTAAAAAGCCTTTAAAATCCTGCAAATCTGAAACTCATACAGAATTCTATTTTTCCATATTATTCTGAGATTCTAGGGAATTACACCCACATATGAAATATAAATAGTCAAATTCAGCCAAAGAATGGACATTGTAAAAATATGCGAGAAATGTTTGAAAATGGCATTTGCCTTCTCTCTATTTGGGAAATGCTAGAAACAAAGACGCCCTTCCTTACCTAAGAGACAGATTGTCTGGCACTGGATGTACAAATAAATTAGTTATAAGTATAATTCAAAGGATAAATGGCCAGTATAAGGAAAGATACTGTGCAATAAGCTTGTCATTGGTAGAGATAGAGTTTGATATTAAACCAAACAACCAACAATTTTTATAAGAGGAATTTCTTTTATCGTGCCAGTCTGATGTCAGAACTGTTCCTTCAGTGAGAATAAGAGATGTCCTGTACAGAGCAATGAGGCGGGGAAAGGTGATTGGATAGCAAGTTATAGAACCCTCAGTTATCAAGGTTGGAGCATCTCTTGTTCACTGAATTGGAAGCCTGAAGGTAGGCAGTGTCACGAGGTGGTTCAATAGCTTCAAAATATCAGGGTTCTGGGTTGAAGACTCTACAATTCTTTTAGTTTTTTCTCTCATGATAGCAAGACAGCTGCCCCAACTATAGGTATAATGTCCTCACAGTCACATCCAATGGTGGGAAGCTCAGAGAAAATGAATAAATGTGTAGACCTCTCCTTTGACTCCCCAAGGAAAATACACCTTTCTTGGTGGCTGGTCTTATCCATCAGCACCTGCTCATCCTGACCATCCTCACTGCAGGAAAGGCTGGCAAAGTAAGTATATGCCCACTCAAGATCTTAGTGAAAAGTGGGCAACAGACCACAGAAATCGGGCCTGATATTTGGTAACGAATAAGAAGCATCTCTCTAGTGGGGGGTTGGGGGGGGGAGAAGATGAGAAGCAAGCTTGCTCTTCTCATTGAGCAATAAAGATATAGATTAGTGCAAACATCTCTTGCCTTCATTTAACAAATATTTATTAAGCACTTACTATGGCCTAGGTATTCTTCCAGAAGCTGGAAATACAGTAGTAAAAAGAAATAAGGATAATGTTGAGGCCCTGAGAGGACAGGGGCCACATAAGGAACTGAAAACCAGGCACAGAAAGTGGGTCATAGGGGCAATTTCCCCTTAGTTTATTGGGAACATGCCAGGATCTACCCATGGCTATCTTATGGCAAGCCTCGCTCCTCTTCTCTGAGTGTGCTCCAGTCAATCCTCGAGAACTGCCAAGCCTAGAGCATCAGTGCTCTCCCTGACTGAGCTACTCAGTTTCTAGAGCTTTGCAAAACTGGCTTCCTTTTGTTATCAGTTTGCAAATAGTGGCTACCTGAAGAGGCTTTTACTAGCCACCGGGTCAGAGCTGATCATCCCCTCCTTAGACTCTCTCCACAAAGCTGGTCACGACACCTATAACTATCTGAAATGAACTTAGTGTCCTCATGTAGGATCTGTCTTCCCTATTGCTATATACACTTTTTCTTTAAGAGTAAAGATTTTGTCTATATATTGCAGTCACTACAGTGCTTATATAAAGTATGGTCTGGGTCAAAAACTTAGGTCATAATGAAGAATTTTGTTCTTTAAGATGAATAGGAAGAGTTTAAATTGTTATGTAACTAAGGAGTAATATGGTTTGATTTGCTCAATTACCTCATGCCCCAGTAGATAATAAGTTAATATTTTATTCTTATAGAGACATCCTATACCTCAGTATATGTATATAATCTATTTTAAGTAAGTGGATTTCTAGTAATCTTGACTTAATTAATGATAATGATGATGGTGATAAAATCTGAGCTGAGTTTTGAACCTTATAGTTAGATTGTATGACAGTGTCATTCTAACACCTAAAAAGACAGCACGAAAAAAGTCACTTTTCAGATTTTTTCTGAAAAGTCAAAATGTAATTGTAATAATAGAAACCTGTAGAAACCAATGAGAGACCCACGATGATATTCTTATATTATGCCAAAAGTTTTACAGAATGACAACAGTTACCAGCAGTATAGTCTTAAAATATGAACAGTAGTGAAATGTAGTTAAGAAATTATTTAGAATCAAGCTCTGCATTCATTTGAGACCTTGCCAATGTGAAATAGCTCTGATTCAGAGTAACAGAAACCAGTCTGTTTAACTAGATAGTAATTACTTTCGATGGAGACTCTGAGTAATGTATCATGTTTACTTCTAGGTAACCTGAGACCAATTTACCTTTAATTTTATTTTAAAATTCAAGAAAATTAAGTTGCTGAGTTAATGACACATTCTCTTTTTTATTCCCCTTACCCTCCATTTAGAGTCTACTGTTAAAATTCAGTGAAATCCATAACTATCCACATCAAAAAGCACTACACAGCCATAATAAAAAATATGAAGTCATAAAGTTTAAAACCATTTAATCCTATTAAAGCCTCATTAAATCAAGGCAGTATTTATAGGATGGGACTTGATTCCCTTGTACACTAGCAAATCTGCAACCAGACTCAATGTTCACGAATTAATTAGCAACTGCACTCAGGGCAGGTGTTTGACTGACATTTCCCTTGATCTCTTCCCTCAAGGTTCCATGCTGTACAGTCATGCAATTCTTTGCCATTAATCCTTAACCTCAGCACAATGCTTGTTTGCTTTGCTAAATAAGAGGGTGTGCTAGAAAACAAATATGCGGAATGCAGAGTGGGCTCTTTTGAGATTATATTTTTTGTATCAAAATATAATGTGAAGAATGGAAGCCTTATATTGGCCATGCTTACAATCTGGGTTTATAAAAATAATCCCCCTTTTAAGGACAGATGTAACTTTTTAAACAGTTTTCACAGACATCAGCTAAAGCTTCAAGTAGGAAAGTACAGGATTTTAATGCTTGAGAAACTTGAAACATTCTTTGGCTAAAAGCCTTCATTTTATCATTGGGAAACTGAGCCTCAAAGAAAATTTTATTTCTCCAGAGAGACCCAGCCCACTAATAGTCAGCCCATATTTAAAAAAACAACAACTTCTAAATCAAATAAGCTAGTTTTGTTTTTATTCTCTCTCTCTCTCTCTTTTTTTTTTTTTTTTTGGTTGTTTGGTGTTCTTCTGATATAATCCATGAATTTGACACTCAAGTGTCAAATATTTGATAGTTATGACTTTGTTGGCAGTGATGATGAAAATATGTTTAGGTCTTGAATGGCATGTAAATCACATCCTCTTCAAAATACTGACAATGGTCAAGACACAACTTAAAGCTCAGGTTGATGAGCTTTTAACTACCATGTCATCCAAAGCAGTTGAAGGAATAAGATACTTTTATCAGCTTCTATATGTTATGCAGAAACATTGTTTTAATTTTCCTTAGTGAGTTAGCTTTCATCTCTCATTTCAAAAAATAGTTGTATAACATAGCAAAATATTGTTAAGAGATCAGAATCTGAAGGCATATTATCCTATCGATGAAAATATTAAAAATGGTCATAGAATATGCTGTAGTCTGACTGTGGTTTTTAGAATTGCACCTGATATATTGTTCGACTGGATACTCCCATTGCTCTCCAGACACTTTGTAAGAACACTTACAAAAAGCAAGGATTCAAGTTACAGGGTCTTTTGTTTTAAAATGTGTTCCTTTCTATCGGCTTCAAATATTTCACTTAATTATATGTTTGAAAAATATATATATATATCCCAAGGAATACCATTTACTCCTCTAGATATATTATGGAAATCAAAATAGAAACAATAGAAATAAAAGGGTATATGAATGGATAAATATATAATAGTTTTAAGAAAGAAATAATATTTCTAGCAAAGTTTTCCTCTTATGATATAATTTTAAATATTAAAAAGCATAACATAGCAAAAACTCAAGATCAGTTAGTTACTGACTTTAATAATAGAAGAAATTGGCAAAAGGGCATTTTAAAGATTTATTTCCCTTTAAATTTGTACTTTTAAATAATGAAGGAAATATATAAGATAATATAGCATAATTATTTTCAAATTAGTTATTTTGTATATTTAATATAAAATAGCATGTCTTTGTCTTCCTTTTTCTATACTAAATCCCTAATTATAGAAGCCAAACATGCTATCTAGAAGCTTTTATTTTTTTTTAAATGGAGGGGAGAGAGGACATAGGACCTTCACAGGAGAAATGCTCACAGATCCATCTTTGTAACTTGAACAAAGATCGAACTTACTAAATTGCAAAAATGTGACAGGAACCAAGAGAGCAACTCTGAATGACTTTCAAAGGGGACTCAACTGATGAGAAATGGCACTTTAATAAAGCTTAGAGCTCCCTGGGAGGAAGAGACAGAGAGCTGAGGTTCATACTAGAGCACAAGTTAAAGCCGTCAGAACTTCAACTTCCTGGGTAATAAACCCAACGTGATCCTCGGCAACGGCGGGAGCAGAGGCACTACCCTGGCTCTGGAACATGATCAGGTTGGCACTTTGGTCCCACTCTTCACTAACTTTGTGTCCTTGTAAGTCCCTGTCCCAAATCTTAGTTTCTTCTCCGTGAGGGCAAACAACATTGATCCTTCCCCTAACGGTCAACAGCAGAGTTCAAGAAGACAATGCATGCAAAAGACCCAACAGTGTCCCTGGCCTGTGGTGGGAGCTTAATTAAGGGGATTAAGGTTAGAATTCATGTCAATAAATGGAACAGGGATGACAATGAGCTTGTGGATAAACAATCAATAGCAAAAGCAGAGAAGCAATTCTTCCACCAAAACTAACATCTGAAATAGAGATATTATATAATAAGACACTAGTAAAACAGTTCCATTTCTGAAGAAATACCAATCTGAAAGGGAAGCCAATAGGCTAAGTTTCCTCTGAAATACCAAAAAGAAAAAAAAAAGGAATAATGAAAATCAGTTATGACGACATATGGCAACGTTCTAACACAAGCTGTTTCCCATTAAAAAATAAATGTATACTTTGTAAGAATGTTCACAATAATTTATTAAATCAGCAGAATGATTTTTTAAGTTCATCTGTCTTTTGCTTGTTTGTTTGTTGCCCATTGCCATAGTGATAATATCTCTTTTAGATTTATTTAAAAATAATTTTAGGCAGCAAATAATTCCAGGAAAGTGGCAGCTGAAACTGAAAAAAAAAGGAGAAAATGCTCCAGGTACTTAGTTGAGATATTTTGCATAAAGCAACATTTTTTCCATGATCAAAAGCCAATCTATTCATAATGAGTAATATGGAGCTTATGTTACGTTAAATTATAATAAGGATGTAGAAAATTTTATAAGTCAATATTATCAAAAACAAAAAGACAGCTCCAGTAAAGAATACAGCTCGGGTTCTGAAACATATTAGCTTGCTAATGATAGGGAAAGCGTATCATTAGATTAATTGAGCAATTAGAAACCCTCACAGCTGCACTTTTTGACAACAGGAGCAAATATTCACTTCCTTATTAGGGAGATATTTGAAAGAATATTGAAAAGCCTGAGAATAATATCTACCCTCTTAGAAACCAATCTCCTGTGTCCTAATAAAGAAATAAAAAAGAAGAAACAAAAAAAGGAAAAAACAACTCACTTTGAGAACAGCAATATTTTTTTATTTTTATTTTGCCTGATAGAAACACAAGCCTACAACTCTACCACCTCATTAGTGGAGCGGGTCCATTATGAGAACCAGTAATAAATATCTTACAATTGAACTAAAGACGGGCTTATCAAAGTACAAATGTATATTAAATTTTTGTGTATAGTTATGAATAAAGAAATCCAAAATCAAGGCTATAAAAATAGACTCACTATCAACAAGAGCATGATTTCTTTGAATACAAGGCCTTTTTCATCAGCTTTCGCGGATAATATCAGATAAATGCTTCTGTAAATTTCATTTTTGTGAAGTTTATAGCCAGCTTCATTAACACAGAGACACTAAATGTGTTGTCAAAACATGCAGCTGTGAATTTTTCTAATTGTCTAATTAATCTGATCATGTAGTGCCCCTATCATTTTCACGTGGAAACACAGCTACACTTGAGCCTCTCCAGGAGAGAAATCTTGGCGTCTCAGGCAATGAATAATAGATTTCAGCAGAAGCCTCCTCTCTGGTAGACTGAGGCCCACATCCATAATAAGAATGTGGGAATCTCATTTTTATCTTAAAATTGAAGTAGAGAAAATTTTCCGTAATTTGCCAAAATATCATTCATGTACTATTGTATTCACTTTTCTGTTTGTTACGGCCAAAGTGTATGTTTCCTGACAAGAGATCAAAGGTTTGATGAAGTTGGTGTGGTTGTTGGAAAATCCATGGAGAAAAATGCGTGCTTGAGAGTAAACATTATAGTTATTAGTAAATATTTCCTCAAATAACTTAATAAAAGTTATTGAGTTTTACCAACCCAATGCTCCCTGCTGCATTTCTCCTCATCAAAGCACCTTTATAATTACTGTATTTATATATTGGATTTGAGAACATCTTGGCCTATCTTGCCCTCTCCCTGAGGGCTTGGTTCAGTTTCCTAATCTATGCTTCACAAGAATGCAATATTAGAGGAGTGTTTCATAAAGACAAAGGTAAACAGAAAACAATGATGTAAGGTTATACAGAAAGATGTCCCCTTTGAGATTTCATGTTCTCTTTTCCAAGACTCCTCAAATTAGATTGAAAACTTTTCACTCCTATTTATCGAAGTGATGTGTGTTAAGAAAAGTCCTCATGAATATATATCAGTAAAGTGGCATCCTGTAGCAAACATGGCATGTATTTAGGGATATTCAGGCTATGCCAAAACACTAGGTGAAAAAAGAATAGCCAGTTTGTTTATTTTCTCATCTTGTGACTTTGTTTTCTCTTTCTCAGTCCATCCTCCTACTGACTTCCCTAAATAGAGGTATGTGGGCATTAGTGTGCATCAGAATAATTGGGGAATTTGTCAAAAGAGCAGATTAATGGGATCCTTACCAGAGGATTCAAATTCTCTGAAGATGAGGGGAAGAGGGTAGTGGTCAGATCCTAACATTTTAAAATAATCACCCCAGCTGATGAAAATGGGGGTATTTCTCCAAGTACACGAGAATTTCATTTCCAGAACTCATTTTCAAAGCATATTTTCTAATTAATGGGGGGGTGGTGGTGGTGGTGGTAGGGGGGTATGTAGAGGACACTGAAAATAAGTATCCTGGAGCAATGCTTAAGGTAACTGATTGTGTAAAATAGAAAATGACCTGTACAGCATGCTCTCCATTACAGAGACGGAAAATTTCCTTTACGTATCTCTCTTTTTTAAATGTTTTTATTGCTTTTTTTTTTTGGAGAGAGAGAGGAAGGGAGGGAGAAAGAAACATGGATGAGAAACATCATGGATTGGCTACCTTCTGCTTGCCCCCTACTGGGGATGGAGCCCAAAACTAGGCATGTGCCCTGACTGAGAATCGAACCCATGACCTCTTGGTTCCTGGGTTGATCCTCAACTCCAGGTTCCTTTACATTTCTATATATTTCAAGGAAAACAAAAAGAATGCACACCTGTTATTTAACTCATAGGAGGAGAAGGAAGAGGTTATATACCCAGGTCTGTACCTCTAACTCCCTCTGACTCAGAATATTCAGAGGGTATGCCGACTTGGACCTCGGTGGGCCAAGCTCCTCTAGTCCTCTGTAGTTTACATAATCTCCTTACTCCTGGCTACCCACACCTCCTCCAGCAAGTTCTGTAGGCAGCTTTCAGATCTTGTACAAAGCCTCCCGGATTTATTACTAGCTTTTCTGCAAAGAGTGATCCTCCTCTCTCAGCCAAATCCCTGCTGAGTTTTGTGGATACTTGTGAAGGGTAAATACAGCATGGGCAGGACAAAGAAAATTTGCTTTTCCAATCACCAGGCTGGATTGTTCAGTTGCTGCTGACAGGAGGAGCCGGCAGGAATGACACATTCGTTTGATCACACCACACTCTCATGCAGAGGAATGGATTTCACAGGCCCGTTGCCACATATTAGTATTTTAATCAGGAGGCAGCTGGACTGGGGGAGCTGAGCAAGAGAGTGCTTCCTTCTCCTTTGAGTGTTTACATCCTTTTATCTGTTTTTCTAAAAAAAAAAAAATCAAATTCTCCTTCCAAATAGACATGTCGAGAAAATGCAGGCATCCAGATGGCGCTGGAAAAGTCACCGAGATGAAGATTCTGTTGCAAATGCCTATTGTCCCTCCCACACCCACATGTCCAAAAGCTCTCTAATAGCACCATATCCCATCCAAAAGGCAGACATTCCAAAAGAACAAAAGAAGATGATTCCAATTTAGACACACGTATACTTTTCAAACTTGGCTTGGTGATAAACATAGTGAGGCACTGATAGTCTCCAAACTCAATCTAGCCAAATTCATTTTTTCCTCCCAAACTCTTTGATAGTTTATTAACTTGCCTCAATTGGTTGATAGATTTACACAGCTGTCTCTAGGTTCATTCTACAGAGTTATAATCTACGAACAGAACAATGGATTAAAAGAGTAAAAAATTTAAATATCCTATTTAAAGAAAGAATATTCATTTGGCAGAAATGATGGGGCAGCATGATCTTTTTTGTCCTACTCAAATTTCCTTTTCCACTCTTTTATGGAAAAGGATACCCGTTATCCACCTTCTACCTGCTTTGCCTCAACATGGTTCCATGCCTCTAAATTTATAAACCTTTCAATTACTTGTTACTTTATTTCCAGATTATTCTTAGCTATCAAATGATATTTTGGTAATTTTAATTGTTAGCATCACAAGTAAGAGTTAGAAGAAATTTCAGAGAGAAAATGTATTACTTCATACTTTAGTCCTTCAGAGTTACTCTTCATTAAAGTCACAAATATAACTTGTTACTCACTGATGACCTAGAGTAGATGCAATTTTTCTCATGTTAGGACACTGTTTTCTAAAGTGAAACCTCTGTTTTCAAAAGCAAGTGATGGAATATATTGTGTTTTGTTTTCCTCAATCTAAATTATATAACATTATTTCAGTATAAGAATAAATATTTTCCTCTAAATTGGGGTATAGATAACGTATTTTGGTTTGAACGTGAACTTGGATGTGGGTTAGTTTATTCTCTCAAGTCCTATTACCTATGCCAGACCAATCCTCCCCACAGTCATTGATACAACCCCAAAGCCCACACCTTTCTGAATGTTCTCTGGGTAGTGACACTGTCCTCAGTTAAGAACCACTGGCATTGGATATTTCTTTGCTTAAATTATGGGCATGTGTTGCAAAAGAAGCACTAACTTAGAAACTATTCGTAAGCTGAAATATCATAGGACTAGAAGCCCATTGCAGGAAAATTCCTGCAAGAATAGAGCTTCCTGAGCCAGAGCGAAGCAGAGAAGGGAGCGAAGCCCACCAAGGCAGTCTTCGTTCCCTTCTCTGCTACCTCGCTTCCTCCCATCTCCGCTGCTCAGCTCCCTCCCTTCTCTGCCACTTTGCTCCCTCCTGTCTCCACAGTCTCTGTTGCCTCACTCCCTCCCTTCTCCGCTGCCATGCTTCCTCCTATCTCCACTGCCTCGCTCCCTCCCTTCTCTGCCACTTGGCTCCCTTCTGCAACACTTGGCTTCCTTCTAGGTTGTCTCCAGTCTTCACTCTGTGCCTGTGTATACAAATTAACCGCTATCTTGGCTGGGTTAATTTGCATATAGTTGCTCTGATTGGCTGGTGGGCGTGGCTTTGGTGTCTTGGAGTGATGGTCAATTTGCATATTACTCTTTTATTAGATTAGATGTTTTAGATTAAGGTGCAATCATTCTCATAGTATACAACGGTATGCTTATCCAAATTTTCACTGTTATGAGGTCTTTGAGACATTCTTTTCTCATCAAAAACATATGAAGATTTGCTGCGCATACAGATGCACAAATCTTTGCAAAAGAAAAAGGCTTTAAATTCCAACATGGATACTTAAAATCTATACTCATTCAAGTTCTTAAATTGATGCAATGTTCTAAAATGAATATCATGCTACTTTCAGAGTATTGTTCTCAGTATTAGATGAGATCATATAAGTGAAACATGAAAGTCATACCTAGAAGATACGAGGTATTCATAAATAATTATTTTCATACCATAATTAAACAATTATAATGAGAATACAAATAGGTCAACCTTTGAGTATTATATCAGAAAATGTTACTCTTCCTTCTGTTTTTCATGGAAAAGAGTACTATTGGGTAAATGTCTATAAAAGATCACTTTCTAAAACAAGTTACAAATAGCAACCCTCAGGTCAAATCTCACCTGCTGCCTGCTTTAGTAAATAATGTTTTATTGGAACACAGCCATACCTATGAATTTAGTAATGTCTAGGTACTTTTGGAACACAACGGCAGAGTCAAATGGTTGTAATAGAGATTGTAAGGTTTGCAAAGATATTTAATATCTGGATATTTATAGAAAAAAATTGCTAACTTCTATTATAGGAGATAAAATAGTTTTCATCATACCTATATTATAAAAGGCCTATGGCCCTGACACCATAAGGACCAAAGACCAGCGTGGGTGGGTGAGGCTGCAAGTGTGGGTGGGCAGGGCCGCCCAATTTTGCACTGGGTTTCCAGTATAATATATATGTATATGTTATATATGATTAAAAATGAGAAAAAATAAAAGAAAGAGAAAGAGCGAGGAAGGAGGAATGAGCGGGGAAAGAGAAAGGAGAGAGGGATGAAGGAACAAAGAAAAAAAGAATAGAAAAAAAACAAATTCTTAAATTCTGAAGAGCCTAGGAAACCTTATCTGCTAACTTCATAGACATCACTGTTTTATCTCTTGTTCTTTCACCTCAACCCATTCCTTTATCTGAGCTGTTTTCTTTGTTTAATTACTTTAGCAATACACTTTCTTCTTGGCCATCTTGGCAATTTTTGTTTTCTTTAAGTATTCTTTACATATTTTAGCATGGAACAAGTTATTAGAACTGTTTTTGTTCCAGCTTTTTTTCTTTAATATTAAAAAGTAACTATGCTATAAAGCTATTTCTAGTGTTGTAAGAGCTCCTAGTGAGAGCTCCCAAATACCATGTCTTGGAAGTTAATTTAGATGAACACATTTATAAAACACATCATGAATCCTTCCTGTTTGCATCTGTGTAAACACATTTTTAAGTTTATTTCTGTGTTGCTGATAGCCAAGATCTTATAAATTAGTATATAATACATAGATGATATTAAGCCACAATTGATCTATTTTGTTATTTTGTAAGAGGTGCAGTGCCTTGAAAAGGAGACAAATGCCAGAGCTTAGTTTCCAGCTTGGGCCTTGCCAACATATTTTACAAATGGCTTTCAATGATGCATAATCCACATTTTTTGACCTGTCTATCTATAGTTAGATATGGTTATGTCATGGCCATTTAGACAATTTTTACTTATTAATTTCAAACTTATCTTCTGGCATTAAATTTTGTAATCAGGAAATGTGGTCTCATATGGCAGATTACAGATACATCCTAAATATATGTGCAGGGACACCTAAGGAGGCCAAAAGCTCTGTGGATCATTGATCTCAGCTATGACTGTGTAGCTTTATTGGCCAATAACTGACTGTCTGCCAAAAAACAACTTGTTTTGTATAAATCCTGTCTACAAATGAGCCAATATCAGTTTTCAAACACTTTCCACCTCAGAACACAGAAGGATAAAAGCCAAGTAAGTGAGTTTATTTAAAAGATTTCCATAAATAGAGGTGTTTGAGATTTAAGCATCCAGCTACCTCCATTATGAATTCCTTTGGGCTTTCATTTCCATTAAATCTAACTTTCCTGAAGATTAGTTTAGATGAAATCCTAGTATTGACATTGGAGACACCTGTCCAAGATCAAACTTAATAAATGACTCAATCCCTCCCTTTGGCATCTCATCTCCTGTGGTAAACAGTAAACACACCAAACACATTCACCGTGCACTTGCTTAGTTCTGGAAAAAAGAGGTGCATAGAGATTCAATCCGCAGATCTTGTTATTTGGATAGAGGGCTTTATGCTGATGATTGAATAACCAAATGACATCAAGTACGTATTTCCTGGCAGGTGTCAGAATTGACATTAATGTTAGGGCTGAGACAATGAGCCCACAGAACAGAAATCCATGTATCCAGATGCCCATGTGAAATATGGCCTGGCTTTCAGACCTGCGTTACCTGTGCCCACATGGAGTTCAGTAGGATAGATATCACCAGCAACTCTACCCACTGGGGGAGCAGAAAAGCTGCTCTGTTTGACATGGAGGAAGTTAAGAAGCATTGAGCTTGGAGAAAGAAGTGATTAAAAACCAAAATAGCCCTAGCCAGATTGGCTCAGTGGATAGGGCATTGGCCTGCAGACTGAAAGGTCCTGGGTTCAGTTCTGGTCAAAAGCATGTACCTGGGTTGCAGGCTCCTCCCTGGCCTGGGCCTTGGTCAAGGTGTGTGCAGGAGGCAACCAATAGATGTATTTCTCTCACATAGGTACTTCTTTCTGTCTTTCCCTCTCTCATCCACTCTCTCTAAAAACCATTGGAAAAATATCCTCGGGTAAGGATTAAAAAATAAAACAAACAAACAAACAAAAAAAAACAAAACAAAAAAACCAACAACACAGATATTGGTGGTTCATTCTAAGGGCATACTCCTGATATTATTATGTCTCTTTTATTTACATCCCTGATTTGTTGTGCTTATTCTCATGGTAAGCTTCTAAGATAAATATAATGCTCTTAAACATAGATTGGGAATCAGACAGATCTGGGATTCATGTTTGAACAGAAGACATGTTTTTTCTGGACTTCATTTTCCTCATTTATAAAAGGAAAGTCATAGATGAACCTGTAGAATATTATGCTAAGTGAAATAAGTCAGAGAAAGATAAGTTCCATATGATTTCACTTATATGTGGAATCTAATGAACAAAATAAACTAATAGACTCATAGATAGAACAGACTGACAGTTGTCAGAGAGAAGGGCTTGGGGATGGGTGAAAAAGGTGAGGGGATTAAGCAGAGAGAAAAAACTCATAGACATACACAACAATATAGTGATTATCAGAGGGAAAGGGGGGTGGTGGAAGGTAGAAGAGTAAAGGGGAATAAATGGTGATGGAAGGAGACTTGAATTGGTGAATACACAATACAATATACTGATGATGTAATATAGGATTTTATACCTGAAACCTATATAATTTCATTAATCAATGTCACTGCCAATGAATTCAATTAAAAAAAGAAAAGAAAGGGTAAGAGTGGATCTTCTCTGAAGTCTGCGTTTAGAACTAATACTCTACCAGTTTTTTGTTTTGTTTTGCTTTGTGTTTTTTCCCCTGCCTCATACAGAAAGTGTGCTATTCTTTTCACTTTCCAAATGACTCTCCGTAGCCTGAAAAGATATCTACTACTTGGTCCCCTGACTCTTCTTTAAGCTCATTTCTTACCTACTCCCTTTTCTCACTGTACTCTTCCCAGTCACAGTGGCCTTGCCTTGGCATGAACAGTGCCTCTACCTAGAATGTTCTTCCCTAAAATTTCCCTCAGAGATGCATTTCCATATCAGCCAACCTACCTCAGTTGAGGTTTTCCCAAAGGAAGACCCCAAGACAAAGATTCAAGTATAAATAGTTCATGACTGAGGTAAAGGAAAACACTGGTACATGAGTATAAAGTGATACAGACAAAAACTGAGCCAATTAAAAGTGCATGATGAAACCAGCCACCTCTGTGGGCCAGTGCAGCTCAATCCTGCAGGAGAACTCTGGAAAGTAGTCTACAACATGCTTTGGGGTTACCCTTCATGAGGCTTCAGGAAACTGGGGATGGTTGTAGACTAAGTCATAAAAGTTTTCCTTTGACAACTATTTGGGGAGAAGAAGCTAGTTCCCTTCCATTTTGGTTCTGTCCTGTTCCAGACCAAAGTAGCCTTCTTTTGGTTTCAGACAAAGCCCACAGACAAAGGCATGCAAGTATAAGTAGCTGAAGTTTGGCCTGCTTCTACTGAAATATATCCCAATGGAGGCATGCAGGGGTATTTGATAATGTCCACTCTACTATCCAAATTTTTATCCCTCAACCATTCTGTTTACACTATTTCTTTTTTTATATCACTGACCAATTTTTAAGGTTAGGTTACATTTTTGTTTATTTATTTTGATTGGCCTAGCTTTGAGACGCAGCCCATTACTCTAGCAGTTATGTATGATGGTTCTACAACTTACTCTATTATAGACATAGCCTCAGTGGGTTGTCATAAGATTTATTTCAGTGGTTCTATATAAAGCCTGAAGCACTGCCTGGCACCCAGTATGCATTCTGTCAGTAGTAGCTATTATTGCATTAATTTGCTTATTGTCTATCTCAGTCAAGAATGAAAACTCAATGCAAGATCAATTTTTTTTGTCCTATTCATTATTATTCCCCAGGGTCCAGCAAAACAACATAATAATAGTTTAACATGTATTTTCTAAATAAAACAATAAACAAAAGATACTTCTTCCACGAATTCCATTTTAAACACTAATTCTTGCCCCAAGAACCTTCAAGTAGTTCGTTGCAATTTTCAAATTTGCTTTCTAAGACTCAGTTCAAAAGTCTCCTACTTTTCTAAGAATCCAGCTCTGACTTTCTCCTTTCTCTCCCAACTGTCTAGTAGCCTCTCCCTCACTCATCATTCATTTGGTCTTTATCACACAGTGTTGTAATTATTTGCTTATTTGTAATTTCTGTGAGGTTGGAGAATATATTGTATTTGGGGCTTTGTCCCTAAGCACTCAGCCAAATACCAGGTGCTCAATAAATATTTGTGGAATGAATGAATACATTTATCAAGCTACTGGTTTTAAGACATGGCAGCTAATTCTCTAAATCCTGAGTAGATCACCATCTGGTGTATAAAGAGCAGACAACCCGGGATCTTCAAAAGTGAGATGCCAGTCTTGCCTGAAATCTGAAATCGCCATAAACAGATGATTTTTTGTGTGTGCCATGGGTAGTGTGGAGAACCACTGACTCCACAACAGAGAGTCACCAAAACTGCTCTTTTTCAATACATTGTGGTAAGGAAACACACAGTATCTTTAAATGGAGAATGAGAAGCTAGTACACTGCTCAGAGACTCACTTTATTTTACAAGGATCATAAACATTTCTAAGTTACTACATACTGACAGTATTAAAGAATAATTAATTCCCTTAGGTTTACTGAGTGTCTTACCAGCAGCCAAAAATGGTATGTGAAAGACCCTGGACCAGAAGCATTTTGGCCCTAAGCACTGTCCATTTTTCTGTTTATAAAATTCCTTTTTGAAACTACAGGTTAAATTAGTGGATGAATAGTCTCCATGCAATTTGTGATTACCCAGGGAATATATCACAGTGACCTAGCAGTGACAAAAATATGAAACATGCAACAAATACTTTTTAAATCTTAATGTGTCCATGACTCACTTGAAATGAATCTTTTCTCAGAAATCTGAAAGTTTGGTTAGTTATTAATTTGTTTCACACATAAATTTAAAAAAAAGATATGAAAAGCAAGAACATTTGCATCAAACTTCAAAAAAATAAAGGCAGTGGATCTGAAGTGAGGAGGCTTGGAGGCTCTGATTTTATTCCCTTTAGGCAAACTAGTAATCCCCAATTAACTATGAAATATTTCTTCTAGCTAGTTTATTTCTAATTGGGTTCCTCTGTGTGTTCAGTTCCTGGAGCACTGGAGAAATTGTCTAATCTCTTCACTGACTTCCTCACTTCATCTCCAGTTTCCTATACCAATCTTCCCTTTTCTTCCTTGTACTACTTCTTCATTAGTTCCATATACTCAGCCTCATTATAAATTTTTCTGCCATCTCTCTATATAATGCCAATCAACCCTGAGATATTTTTGCCTTATTTTTTCTTCCAATTATTATACTGCAGAGAAAGAAGTAAAGCTGCTCACATCTTACTGTTCTCTAGGTAATCAGTCTTTTACTGTTTCATATTTTCTTCATATTCTCTCTCTCTCTCTCTCTCTCTCTCTCTCTCTCTCTCTCTCTCTCTCTCTCTCTCTCTCTCTCTCTCTCTCTCTCTCCCTCTCTCTCTCTCCCTCTCTCTCTCTCTTTCTCTCTCTCTCCCCCTCTCCCTCTCTCCTCTCTCTCCCCCTCTCCCTCTTTCTCTCTCTCTCTCTTTCACACTTTCACATTTTCCGTGATGATTGCCAACATATGTGAGTTGGTAACCCTGCTTTTAAAATAAACATGCATTCTGTCTTTCAATTTAAAAACAGTAATATAACAGGCATATGAAAATACATTACTAAGGACCATGTTTACATTTTCCAAAATCAAGATTCATTATAATCCTTCACATCAGGACAGATAAAATAAAGAAAATGTGTCTTTACACCTACAGTTCTCTTTTATGCCACATTCACCTGAAGTGTCACTTCAGTCTTTCACAATGTTCAGCACTTTAAATTTTTATTGTTTAATTTGTTATAAAAAATTAAAAATACAGAATCCTGTAGTAAGGGTGTGCTTATTTGTTAGCTTCATAACACCATATGAGATGAATATTCCATATGTCTTTAAATTGCATGCATGTGATACAAAGGACTGATTGGATGAAACAATATTTCTATAAAATAATTCTTAGCATGATAACACAAACTCTGGCAAAATAAAAAAACATATAAAGATTAGGATTTTTATATAGGAGTTGGCTGTTTATAGTTCACTAACTTATTTTTTTGATACATCTCACATAGTGGTTCTTACTATAATGAAACTCTCAGTGATTTTATTTATAAAACAATAGCCACAGAGATACATTAAATTTCATGCTTCAGTGGTTTTCATCTAACCAACTCATATAAGATTGAATCATCCAGGGTTAAATAAAACACCTGCCTTCAAATACATATTACCTGAGGTTTCTCTGATTTCTATCACACAATCAGTGATCTGACCTCAGAGACGGGAGGATAGATGAGTAAGATGAGTGTGAGGCACTGACTCTGTAACTATTTAACCGTGTCAGCAAAACATTACATACATTTTTACACTTTAGAATAGACCTTCCCAAACCAATCATATCTGAAATCACCAATTCAAGATCTCTCAACACCTTGTAAGAAAAAAATAATTGACCTTCATATATGTTATAGGAGTAAAAACCAAACAAGAAAACCTCCCATATAAAGATAGAGATTATTTTAGAGGTGTTTTAAATATAATTTTGCTAAAATGCATATGTTTTCATTGAGCTCTTAAGCATTAGCTCAATACTTTACACACAAGACTGCAAATTTTTATTGAATGACTGAGTCAATGAAAGATGTCTGCTATTAAGCTGTATTCAGGGGCAAGATAAAGAGATGCAATTTCTACCAGTGACTGGGGTTAATTTTAGGTTCAGCTTTAGGCTCTATCCTCTCTGGTCTCCACTCTAACTCTGCCCGCCCCTGCTCTGAGCTCATTGGTCTCTATTTCAATCACAGTAGAACATGGACAAATCCTTAAGGACTTTCACTAAACACTGTATGAAGCCTCTTGCTGTTCCCTACATATATATATATATATATATATATATATATATATATATATATATATATTTTTTACATATTGAAAAACCTATTACTCTCATAAGAAAATATTAATTTCTCTTGCATTCTGTGATTCCTAAATTGGAATTAGCCAATCCTAAGGGCCACCAGGCTCATGTATCTTGATTTCTAATTGCACTTAGCCATGATATATTGCATATAATAGATGATTATTAAATATTTTTAAAACAGTAGGCAAAAATCAACTAACATTGAGGAGTAAATTTGTGAACAAATATTATTAATGTATTATTATAAATAAATCTTATTATGAAGAGGAAACTATTCAAACTTGAAAAGTTCATAATATGTAATATTTTAGTATTTATATTGATTATTTTATAAACATTATAGATATTACTATGTGATTGCCAAAACATGTAAATATTTATAAAATCAACTTATTTAAGTAGCAAATTGTGTCTTCTTCCCCAGAAAGTAAAGGTAAAAGCAAAGAAAAGACATCCAGAACGATCTAACTAGGAGTTAGTCCATGTGGGGGCTGATTGACTGAGACTGACATCAAGGAAATCGAGTGCTGTAACCTTGGAACCTCCAAGTCCACAATGGAAAACCAGGACCAGTGATCCTGTTAGTGAGTAAACTTGCCTCCTTTTAAATGTCAGAGAGAAAGACTTTACACAGTAAAAGACCCCAGGACACACAAACCTCCAAAAAATTTTTTAAAGGCATGGATATTTTATTTTTTGTTAATCCTTACCCAAGAATATTTTTCCATTGATTTTTAGAGAGAATGGAAGAGAGAGGGAAAAACAGAGATAAATATCAATGTTTCTCACATTGACTGGTTGCCTCCTGCACAAACCCTGACAGGGACCTGGGCCAGGGAGGAGTCTCCACTGAGGTACCTTTAACCAGAATTGAACCCAGGACCCTTCAGTCCACAGGCCAATATTCTACCCACTGAGCCAAACCATCTAGGGCCAAACTTCCAAAAATTCTAAGCAGTTTATACATGCATACTAATTTAACTGGTATTTAAAATTATAAAAATAGGTCATTTCAAATGTAAATATAAGAGATAATTAAATACAGCACAACATAAAATTAAGATTCTGCTTGGTTATATTTTTAATTTTATATTAATTTACTAGTGACTCTGTGCACAAAATTAGTGCACATTAAAAGGGAATTAATTAGAAGAAATATTTTAATATTGTTACTTGTACTTTCTCTATAATAGAAGTATCAGAGATGAAAGAAAATTAATAAAATGTATATTAAAATCTTCCTTCTGTCATAGTCTTGGGCATGCCATGGGAACCAGAGTCAAGTACTCGCCCATCCACGTGTACCTCAATATCATGTGAGACCCAGACCTGGCCAGCCCTAACCCCATCAAGCCCCATCAGGTGGGGGGGCATGGCCTCAGGTCGCCTGGCCCAGTGCTGGGGTGAGAGCGCAGCCTGAGGTCCCCCATCAGGCCCCACATGGCTGGAGGTGCAGCCTCAGGTCCTCCAGCCCAGCACTGGGGTAGGGGGCACAGCCTAAGGTCCCCCATCAAGCCCTGCTGGATGGAGGACGTGGCCTGAGGTCCCCACCTTGGCACTGGGGCAGGGGGTGTGCCCTGAGGTCCCCCGTCAGGCCCTGCTGGGCAAGGGGCATAGCCTGAGGTCCCCTATCAAGCCCCACCAGGTGGGGTGGTGCAGCTTCAGGTTCCCTGCCCAGGCCCAGCACCACGAAGTCTCAAGTCCCTGCTGATTTCTTGTGAAGGCTTGTTATGGGAACTCAGCCTCCACTGTGGGCATAGCCATCTTGTGTTGCAGAATCCTTGCCTCTGCTGTGGGCGCAGCCATCTTGACCATTATGGTGTGATGGTTAATTTGTATATTTGCTCTTTATTAGATAGCTATCTCATTCATTCCTTATCCAAGTAGCTGCTAAAACAACACAACTTTACTCCTATACACTGCTCTAGTTCTCAAATACACCCAGGCAAATACTGTGCAGCAGTAAAAAAAGACATCATGGAGGGACCTGGATAGTATTATGCTAAGGGAATAAACCAGTTAGAGAAAGACAAGACACACGTGATATCACTTAATTTATATTAAGTGGAATCTAGTGAACAAAATAAACTGATGAACAAGATACATCCAGAGACATGAAAGCATGAGATAGACAGAACTCAGAGCGAAGGAGGAAAGAGACTAACCAAAGAACTTACAAGCATATATGAAAAATCCATGGACACAGACAATAGTTCAGTGAAGCCCTGGGGAGGGGCAGGAGTGGGGTTTGTGTGTGCGGGGTGGTCAATGGAAGGGTAAAGGGGAGGAATCTGCAATAGTTTAAACAATAAAGATAAATTTTTTAAAAAGAGAGAGAGAAAGCAGAAATTACTAGAGTCAGACTTTGTGTCTATAAAATAACATTTTTTATAGTTTTCCAAATTTATATACATCAACATTATTTAAACTTAAAACTTACTCCCTTGGGCACTGTTGCCATTAAAGGAAGAAAGTTTCTCTGTCAGCATTTTTCAACAATTAATAGCCCCTATATCATTATATTCACCCTTCATTAAGGCTACTAAATAATTGCCTTCTTTGCATATTTATACAATGTTCACTTCATTATGGATATTCAATGCCTCTTTATTAATAGCATCAATATAAAAAAAGAGCGGGAAATCATAATTTACAAATTTACAAAGACCTATAATAAGTTTCTTTTAATTCCCTTAGCTAAAGAACAGATTTTGAAACAATCAATATGATTTTTAAACCTCTAAAATAAATAAGGCATCATAAAATTTACATGCAATTACCAGTATCAGCTAATATTTACTGTATGCACACTACACTCCCCTCATGGTGTGAAGAGCTTTAAATATTTTAACTCATTCCCTTCTCACAATGCCCCTTTTCAGGTATTACTAGGAGACTAAATTGCTGAAAATTTAAGATCTTGCACAATTATCACACAGTTAACATAACTATAATTTAATTCTTAGCAGCTTGAAAAGAAATAATTTCACCCATTATACAGTGAGGCCTCTAAAGAATCATCTAACCATTAGATTCTAATGCATACCCTTTAATTTACAGCAGCAGAAATGAAGGCCATGTAAGTATAAATTACTAAAATGGTCACATGTCCAGGTAATGATGGAACTATGATAGAAACTCCCAATATCTAGATTCTCAATTCTGAACTCTTCCTACTGTGCCTATAATAAAGTTTCCCAAACTATAATATACTAGAGGCCCGGTGCACAAAAACTTGTGCACTTGCGGGGGGGGGGGGGTGGGTCCCACAGCCCGGCCTGTGCCCTCTTGCAGTCTGTGACCCCTTGGGGGATGTCCACTTGCTGGCATGCCTGGCCAGCCTGGGTGAGGGGCTGATGGCTATTTGTAGGCTGGTCAAGCCCCCCAATGGGAACCCTCACACCATGGGGGTGTGGCCAGCCTGGGTGAGGGGCTGAGGGCCACTTTCAGGCTGCCCACAGTCCCTTCAGGGTTCAGGTCAGGCTGACAAGGCACACCTGCCACTGACCAGGCACACCTGGCGCTGGGCAACTGATGAGCAAAAACGGCCGGGCGGCAGTGGACACAGCTGGGGTGAGGGGACTGGGCGCTGCCATCTTGTGGCTATGGGCACAGCCATCTTTGTCTCAGAGTGATGGTTAATTTGCATATTACTCTTTTATTAGATAGGATGATGATTTCAATCATATAGGGATTTTCTTACAATTTTAAGTGTATTTGTAGTGTTCAACTTGGCTAGACTAAACTACATTTTCCAAAATTCCTTTTTTGTATATTTTTGGTTAGGGTGGGCCACAAATATACAAAAGAAGAAAGAAGATATTTTTATGTGGTTTTGAAAAAAGAAATGCAAATAGCAACAATTTTGAACCTCACACACATTGTCACTAATAAGCTTATTAACCTCATTGGTGCAAGTCTGTAGTTGAGTCTGCAACTGATCCACCTGTTCTAGGATATTCCTTCAGCTTCTCAGGTGTTTATATTTAGCTTCTAGGGGTCGGTGCACAAAAATTTGTGCACTCAGGGGGTGGTCCCTCAGCCTGGCCTGTGCCCTCTTGCAGTCTGGGACCCCTCGAGGTTGTCCACCTGCTGGTGTGCCTGGCCAGTCTGGGTGAGAGGCTGATGGCTGTTTGCAGGCTGGCCAAACCCCCCAGTGGGAACCCTCACCCCATGAGGGTGTGGCCAGCCTGGGTGAGGGGCAGGCTGCCCAGAGCTCCCATTGACCCAATGTCCCAGTTAGGCTGGCCAGAATCAGGTTTCTGGGGTTTATTTATCTTCTATAATTGAAACTTTGTTGCCTTGAGCAGAGGCCTAGTCAGGCAACGAAGTCTCCTGTTTGCTTTAGCTCCGTGGCTTCTATAATTAAAACAACATTGCCTTGAGCAGAGGCCCGGCTGGCCTGGGCAGGCAGTTTCAACTCCATTGCTGGTATAACGAAAGCCTCCTATTTGCTCTAGCTCTGTGGCTGCCGGCCGCCATCTTGGCTGGGTTAATTTGCATACAGCCACTCTGATTGACTTGTGGGAGTGGCTTGGCTGGTGAGTGTGGCTTAGGAGTCTCAGAGTGATGGTTAATTTGCTTATTACTCTTTTATTTGATAATATAGTACCAAAAACTCTATTTTCTGAAGAACACCCATGTCAAAAATTTCAGAGGCAACAAGATCTGTCATGGGTTTCTGTTTTTTCTGATGGTCACCAGCTTGTTCTTAATATCTTTACATATATCTTTTCATCCACTGTTCCCATTAAAAATAGGTTCATTAATAGAGAGGTCATTATGATAGGGATAGAGGTTTTCCATAGAACTAGCAACATTAATTTCCATTTATCTAGCCACTGTTGCTGCTCCTATTGCCAGCAGAAGAAACCAATTCCATACCCCATTATGGCACCATTTCCTGAATAACCAGTCAGCTATCTGGTACCAAGTTGATTATATTGGACTTCTTTCAACACAGTGCTTTGTCCTTGTCGGAATAGACATTACTCCAGATATATATTTGCCCTCTGTACTTGTAGTACATCTCCCAAATAACTATATATTTACTGGGTATCTTTTCAACAGTACTCTACACGGCATCACTTCTGACCAGGAAACTCATACCACAGCACATAAAATATATCAATGTACCCATGACATGTAATTTACTGGTCTTATCATGTCCTCCATCCTGCTAAAGCAGTTATCTTGGTGGGATAATATGTCTCTTTGGAGTCTTAGTTATATACAAGCTAGGTATGAATTAGAAGAAGAATTAGAACATTATATAAAGACAAAAGAAGGACTGTGCAATTTTAGGAGAAAAATAGTGTGATTATTTTCAGTAGCAATTAGTATAGTTATATCATGTTAGGTGGAAGCTTGACTTTGCCATTATCTTTATTTTGGAACTAAGTATGAAGATATTTATGGTGTACATGTTGATAGGAATAGATTGTGCTGGCTCTACTATGTGGCAAGTTGGTCATGCTGAACTACATTTCCCAGAATCCCTTACCCTGTATATCTCCACTTAGGGAGAACCAAAAATGTTCTTGTAGGTAACTTGAAGATAGCAGTAAAGCAACAACTATTTTTTATCTTGCATTGTATTATTGTTGCTCTGATTCCTCAGTCTATTGACATGAGGCAGCAGGTGGGCCTACAATGGCTGCTCTTTCCCTTGCATCATCCTGCTCCTTTTCTAACTCCTAGGGCCAGATGTTTGTGTGCTGCTCCATGGTAAAGGGCCTTACCTTCTGTAGGATTCCCATTATCACCAAGATTAGAGGCAATAAGAAATGGCATCTGTTTCAGTTCATCCTCCTGGGGCTAGAGCTTGTGCTTGTCAGTCTCAAGTTATTTTTGATCTCCCCAACTCTATGTCCATCTTCCCTTCCCAACTGTCCTCCCTGTGATTTCAAGCTCCAGCGTTTGAAGCAAAGACAACAGCTTGGCAGCAACTGCTTTACTAACTTCCGCAATTGCATATGGCTGCATCCTTATGACAAATCTCTCTCTCTCTCTCTCTCTCTCTCTCTCTCTCTCTCTCTCTCTCTCTCTCTCTCTCTCTCTTTCTCCCTTCCCCCAATTCATCCATTCATCACCAATGGTTCTGCATGATGCAAATAAACTATAATAAATTTACATTAAACTGCCCTCACGAAATATTTTTATAAAATTGTCAACATAGATCTATTGATGTTTACAGATGACAAATGAGTTTACAGATAACAAACTAATTTCACCCAATTTACTAAAAACCTCTAGACATATAAGCATATGTAAATATACTTGAGTGATGCTGTCACCATTTTAACAACATATATTTAATAGTAATATCTCTTTCCTTCTGCTCAACACAATTATATGAAATCAATATTATTAATAAGGCCATTTTACAGAATAAGAAAACCGAGGTTTAGCATTTTCATTGTCCTCCAAATCCCACAGTAAATAAACAATAGGATAATTTTATAGGAATTTTAATTTTTAATTCTGTTAATTTATGTTCAAAATCTTACACTGTTATTCAGAATGGATAGAATTTAATTTATTTACTAATATAGAATTTATAAGTTGATGGGTTTTATTGTGAGAATCAAATATGACATGCGCAGAGCCTCAAGTTTACAGATCTTCAATATGTGCGCTTGGAAAATCTTAATTGCTGATGTTATGATTATCATTAGTATTTTAATTTGACAGCTCTTGGCATGATTGTCTCATAATTAGCTTGATGCATCTTGTCATGTCTATTCAGTAATGCTGTAAGCCCAGCACACCAGAGAGCGGCAAATGTGTAGCACATCAGTTCTTTGGATTTAGACTGGCTGGGCTGAGTCACTGCCAATTCTGTGTTCCCAATAAAATTAAGTTTTCAAAGCTTTGGTTCCCTCTCTTGTAATCAGGACATTATAACAATAGTTACTTTCTAGGGCTATTGCTTGATTTTCACCCTTAGAGCAATAGGGAATTACCAAAGTATTTTAAGAAGCAGAATTTATACCTACTATTTTAAAAGATGGATTTGCCTTGTGTGTAAAGAATGGAGGATTTAGAGGAAAGTGGAGAAAAGAGTAATTACCAGGTTTAGCATGTTCAGAGGAGACATGACATTATCCCTGACTAGGATGGCCTGTCTATGGAGTTATGACTTAGTGGTAGACTTCTCAGGACCTGGTTGTAAGTAAGAAAAAAAAGTGAAGATCCCAGGTTTCTGGATTAAACAGTAGGGTAGATTACATTGCTACAACCTGAGAAAGTAAAGACTAGAAAAGGAGCATATTTTGGCCATGGTGATGGTGAGAATAAGAGAGGTACACAAAACTAAACATTATCACTTCTCTTCTATTGTTCCCTGGAATATGAATTTCATTCATCTGCTTTATTTTTATGAATATCTCAAACCTGAGAGTCAAGCAGAATAAGCTAGTGAAGAGAATATTATGGAAAGGTCTTTTTAATAAATGTTTAGATGTTTTAAAAATAACTCATCTATTGAATATCTGTCATTGAACAATCTTATAAACATCATTCTCTAATGTATTATTAATTTCTGTAAGGATATGAATAAAAATATTTATGCAACAACCCAGTTCTGTTGTTTAATATCACCTCTGTTAAGGAGAGCTGTGACCCTTTTTCACATGAAGGAATGGTTCACATCTTTCCTTTAAATTCTACTTTTCTTCAGCCTCCAGTTAGATGGCTACCCAAAAACTCTACAGGGAATATTTTTCCTCTCTCTTGGGTAGTTTCTCACCACTCCAGCTACTCTTGCCAAATTTGCTCAATGCCCTAAAATATTTAAGTGCTTGGATTACCCCATACTTGTGAATGAAATGACTCTGTTGCCTAGCAAAAAATGTCTAAGTTCCTTCATGTACTATTTTGGAAAAGGCAAGTGGTATGGAATAAGAGTATTAGGAATCAGTGGACAATTAGACTTCAAATAAAGTCCATACATTTTTCTTTATATTATTTGAGCTAGAAAATGAAAAGTAGTCATGACTTGAAAAAGACCACTTCAAGCAAGAGTAATGAGGATACAGCTTGAAGTACCATACTACCTTTAAAAATCCAGATGTGAGTTCATTTTAGCACTGAGCACATGTTCAATCATAGGATTTAGCTATTAAATAACTACAAGTTTATGGTTTTCTTGATGAGAGTGTGACCATTTGATGCCAAGGATCATGGTGTTTAGTTGCTGTTATTATTTTTTTATATATATATTTCTATTTATTTCAGAGAAATGAAGGGAGAGGGAGAGAGAGATAGAAACATTGATGCGAGAGAACCATCAGTCAACTACCTTGAGCCTGCATCCCTGCCATGTGCCATGAGAATCAAACCAGCAACCTTTTGGTCATGGGCTCAACTAAACTGAGCCACACTGGCTGGGCTATGGTGTTTAGTTCTATGTATACTATTCCTAAACAGAACAGATTCTCAAGAAGTGTTTGATGACAAAATGCAGGGACAATTGAGACTTGGCAGTATTAGAAGTTTCATATATTCAATTATGGCTGCTTTGTCGGTAGCATGAAATAGCTTGAAATTGTCAGAGTGATGGTATTATCTCCATTTGCTACATGGAGCACCAGCTTGGCTCAGAGACTCCCGCACTGTCTTCTGTATGATGATGGAACACTTCGAGTTTGTCAGCCAGCATGGATAAATTTGTCATTGGCTCTAACCTTTGCTGGGTCATTCAGGTGTAGGTTAAAAAGAAAAATGACTGTAATGCTGGTGAGAGGTATATTCATTTAGCAGTCCTTATGTTGAACTCTATGTACTGAAAGCAAAGGCTGCAGGCAAAACCTTATGTCTAAGCTTCCAGGGAACCCTTTATCCCATTGCTCCTTGCTCCTGACTCAACATCCATCTTAAGAGGTGAAGCAAGAGTTCGTGTCCCTGGCTTCTTCTAATTTCGAATTACAGCCCAACTCCCAGTCAGGCTGCCAATTATTGCCAATTTACAGGACTGAGGTAAAAGCTTTATGGCCTCTTAGATGCAGAGAGAGAAAAGAATGAACAAACAGGGTGAATCTGAGCTTGGGAGATGCTACCAATATGCATATTCTGCTTTGCCATTAATTAATTCCCAAAAGCTCTTTGCCTTGTAAAAAACTTGAGGAAGAATATCAAAGGGCATTCACAGACCAGTTTTTGGATAAATGACATTTTCCCCCAAACGATGCCTACAAGCCAGTGGTCTATTAGAAATACACTTTACTTTATATGTCATATAATTTAGGACTGTACCTTGATTGTATTTTGTGGGAATTCTATATAATTATATTTTTCTGGAAAATGTTTATTTTTGTTTGTTGGTATTAGTTTGGCAGGCAATTGGCTGGACATAAACGGAAAATTCTCTCTAGGAGAACAGTTCAGATCTCAGTTCAGCTAATTTGTTCCTAGGTAGATTGCTTGGAGTCAGCTCCAAACCAGTTCTGTGCTTGCATTTTTCAGATGTCAGCTAGACATGTTTGCAGTTTGTACACAAAACTTGATTGTCTCTCATAGGTGCTCTGTCCCAGGATTCTATTTCAATTTGCCACAAACTCTTTCATCTGGTTGTTGAAGCCAGAAAATCTGTGTTTCCTTTTGGAGTTTCTGTCACCCTACGTAGGGTTGGCTGTGACTGTAGTGTACGTTAGAATCATCTACAGGGCTTCTTAAAGCACCCAGAGTTTGTGACTCAGGAGGCTAGCATGGCATCCAACAGCTGTCATTTCAATCAAGTTCTTCAGGTGAGGATAATGCTACAGATCAGTGGACCATAACTGAGGAACCACTGCTCTAAACACTACCGTAAAATTTAGTTTTAGGATCATTTTCTCACCAGTTGATATAAAGATAATACATGCACTTTAACTTTTAAAAAATGAACACACAAAAACTATGTGAAAGTAGTGTTGAATTCAGAATATGGAAGGTGCATTATCAGGAACTGACTCCAAAGAGAACTGCCTTTTCAGTGTCTACACATATTCTAGAAGAAAATGAGGTGGAATCAGATGATAGGCATGCCTGACATTAAAGAAAAGCTTATTCGTGCCTAATGCAATGGAGAATTTGTTTAAGCAAAATTACTAGCATGGTAGTCTGACCTTTCACTGAGCCAAGTTCATGAAGTCCTTAGCTATTGGTTGAATACCAGCAAATGAAGTACAGTAAGTGATAATGCAGGCAGATGTCAGGTAAAAGAATAACATGCCTTCTACCATTCTCAAAGTTAAGGATAAAGTGCCTAGCCTTTTCTTCTTCTTCTTCTCCTTCTCCTTCTCCTTCTCCTTCTCCTTCTCCTTCTCCTTCTCCTTCTCATTCTTACTAGGGGCCTGGTGCACAAAAATTTGTGCACTCGGTGGGGGGTGGGGATCCCTCAACTCGGTCTGTGCCCTCTCGCAGTCTGGAACCCCTCGGGGGATGTCCACCTGCTGGCATGCCTGGTGAGGGGCTGATGGTTGTTTTCAGGCTACCCACAGTCCCTTCAGGATTCGGGTCCCTACTGGGGTACCTGGCCAGCCTGGGTGAGGGGTTGAGGGCTGTTTTCAGGCTGCTCACAGTCCCTTCAGGGTTTGGGTCTCTACTGGGGTACCTGGGCAGCCTGGGTGAGGGGTTGAGGGCCATTTTCAGGCTTTCAGGCTGCCCACAGCTCCCATTGACCCAAGGTCCCAGCGAGGCTGCCTGGAATCAGGTTTCTGGGGTTTATTTATCTTCTATAATTGAAACTTTGTTACCTTGTGCAGAGGGCTAGGCAGGTAAGGAAACCTCCTGTTTGTTTCAGCTCCATGGCTTCTATAATTGAAACATTGTTACTGTGAGCAGAGGCTCAGCCAGCCTAGGCAAGCAGTTACATCAGAAGCCTGCTATTTACTCTAGCTCCATGGCTGCCGGTCTCCATCTTGGCTGGGTCAATTTGCATACAGCTGCTCTGATTGGCTGGGGGTGTGGCTTGGCTGGTGGGCATGGCTTGGGTGTATCAGAGTGGTGGTCAATTTGCATATTACTCTTTTCTTAGATTAGATTATTATTATTATTACTAGGGGCCCAGTGCACAAAAATTTGTGCACTTGGTGGGGAGGTCCCTCAGCTTGGCCTGTGCCCTCTCACAGTCTGGGACTCCTCAGGGGATTTCCACCTGCTGGCATGCCTGGCCAGCCTGGGTGAGGGGCTGAAGGTTGTTTGCAGGCTGGCCAAACCCCTCAGTGGGAACCCTCACCCCATGGGGTTGTGGCCAGCCTGGGTGAGGGGCTGAGGGCTGTTTTTAGGATGTCCACAGTCCCTTCAGGGTTCGGGTCCCTACTGGGGTGACTGGCCAGCCTGGGTGAGGGGCTGAGGGTTGTTTTCAGGCTGCCCACAGCTCACATTCATCCAAGGTCCCAGGAGGCTGGCTGAAATCAGGTTTGTAAGGTTTATTTATCTTCTATAATTGAAACTTTGTTATCTTGAGCAGAGGCCTAGGCAGGTAACTTGAAGCCTCCTGTTTGCTTCAGCTCCATGGTTTCTATAACTGAAACAGTGTTGCTGTGAGCAGAGGCCCAGCCAGCCTAGGCAGGCAGTTGCAACGGAAGCCTCCTGTTTGCTCTAGCTCCATGGCTGCCAGCCTC